>RCUC01137381.1:0-28567 GCA_003697995.1 Taxidea taxus jeffersonii | reverse complement strand
TTACCATGGATGCATTGTTAGACTGAGTGGCCAAAGGAAACTAGGTGTCTCTCCACTTTGAACCCAGCCTTTTACACTCTTCTCCATGATGTTGGGGCTGGAGCTCTGCAAACTGTATTTCTTTTCCAGCTGCTCCTTATTAGGCTCTGCCAGTAAGTGTTACTGAGAGGAGTTTGAATGTCTCTAAAAGGGAAGAGACACAGTCCTTTCTATTGCTTTCAACATCATCTCAGCCAGAGTTTGTCACCATGGTTGTGGGAGTTCATCCTAGAAGCAACAGTTCATTACAGAATACAACAACTGGCTTTATTCCCCACACTCCCATAATGAGCTTCATCACATCCAGTAAGAAGCCAGCACCAGCTATCGGCAGCCCAGAGATTTTGATGGATGCAGACTAAACAGACCCAACAAAATTTTGCTCTCTCTAGCCAAAAGACCACGGAAAGGACAGTCTAGCAAGATAGAGAGCTTGTAGACACTAACCATGCTACTGCAGTCAAAGGCCACCAAGCTTAAGTGGAGAGCTGAGACTTCTACTTTGAGTAGGCTCAGTTTTTCAAGGAAACTTCCTTTGACACAGTCTACAGCAAATGTCCATTATTGGACAAATGTGTTGTGCTGTATTTCTGTCAATTAAACCTTATCATTAGAGTATTTTTCCATGTTCTCAGATATTATCAGTAATTCTGGTAAAGGAGAATATACAAGCCTGGTGTATTTTTTATATAACATATTATCCCTGTAAATTAATAACAAATGGCATGGATGAACAAGCGTGGAACATGGGTGAGTCCATACGCAGACTATAAATTCTTTGAAACAGAACCTGTTTTACACCCTTTTATGTAAATCAGGATTTCTTAACTTTGGCTTAACTACTGACATTTTGGGGCTAATAATTCTTAGTTGGGGGCTGTCTTGTGCATTATCGTATGTTTAGCAGCACCCTTGTAATGAATGCCAGTAGCGTCATAGCTGTGATGACCAAAATGTCTTCTGACATTACAAAATATCCCCTGAGGGGTAAAATTTTCCCTCTGTTAAGAAATATTGTTATAAACAAATGTCTGACGTAGTGTTGTGGTCAGTATTTCAAACAGAAAGTGGAGAGAGGGGGCGCCTCTCTCTCTGGTGACTCAGTGGGTTAAAGCCTCTGCCTTTGGCTCAGGTCATGATCCCAGGGTCCTGGGATCGAGCCCTGCATCGGGCTCTCTGTTCCGTGGGGAGCCCGCTTCCCTCTCTCTCTGCCTGCCTCTCTGCCTACTTGTGATCTCTGTCTGTTAAATAAATAAAATAAAATCTTTAAAAAAAGAAAGAGAGAAAATGGAGAGAGATTTGCATGAGCTTTCTTCCATCTCAAGCAATGGTATATGTAAGAATGACTGTCAGGATAGCTATCGAAAGTAGGAATTGTGTCCATGTTCTGCTGGGATTAAGGACACATTCCCCCAAAACGTGAAGTCTTGTTGTGTGTTAAGCTGAAGGAGTTTGAGAAGATGGCAAAAGCACAAAGGTCTTTCTGACCATTCCCTTGCTATTGTCCCCTGAAGCAGGTCCTAATACTTTCATGTGAGAGGTGCCCTCTATACCCAAAGGAAAGGAGCATCCTTCTCTCTAAGATGGAGCAACATGAAGAAAGAGTTGAGCAGCAGGGCTTGTGAAATCTTCCATCTTTTACTGCACTTAGCTCATAATCTTTGACCTATCATATGTCTCCACGGCTGTCAACTCTTCATCAAACCTAGCATAAGCATTCTTCAGATCTTTTATTTCCTTATGAAGGCTCCCGTGTTACATAAAACTTAAATAAGTGAATGCATTTTTCTTGTTGAATCTGCGTTTTTCAGTTTAATTTTCAGACCCTGCCAGTGACCTTAGGAGGGTTGAGGCAAACTTTTTACCCCTCTACAGATCTTCTCCACTGTCTCTCCAGGGCCTAGCACATAGTTACAACCAGAAATTGCCTATGGATTAATGAAAAAAACAAATGAGCAGCAATGACAATCTTTAGCTTGCCAGTGGGACTTGAAAGTTGTCTTCACATTCTTTATGGATATGTTCAATGAGAGAAAGTTAGACTTGTTGGGTCTAATGGTAGAAGTTATCCCAGAACAATGAGTTTAATCTGAGAGAGGAGAGTACAGTTCCAAATGAGGAAAAATGTGATCTCTGCTGACTCAATTTTTCTCTCTCAATATATTCTTGCTTCTCTGGGGTAGGAGTCACATATTCCTTGATCACTGTTATGTTGCTTTGTTGGAAGAGTGACTGCTAAATAGAAGATAGTTAAAAAAAATTACATACATTCAGAAGTGAAAAAGTTCAGAACTTTTCAAATATAAAAGTAGTGAGTTCCTCATCACTGGAGTTATTTTCACACTCCCCAAATGATCACACATTGTGGATCTCATCACAAGGATGCAGGTGTCAGCTAGGAGTGTGAAAGTATGTGTGTATGTGTGATATGGAGGACTTTTTTGCCTAGTCTGACCATGATATTTAAGAAGTCCATTAAATTTGTGCACCTCATTTGCCTACTCTTGGCACAGTTGTTAGGAAAATCTGCCCCACCAGGTATGAAGCAATCCTCAAAAAACGAAGCTCCTGGGGTACCTGGGCGGCTCAGTGGGTTAAGCCTCTGCCTTCAGCTCAGGTCATGATTCCGGAGTCCTGGAATCCAGCCCCACATCCGGCTCTCTGCTCAGTGGGGAGCCTGCTTCCCCACCTCCCTCTGCCTGCCTCTGCCTACTGTGATCTCTCTCTCTCTGTGTCAAATAAATAAATAAAATCTTAAAAAAAAAACAAAACAAAACTGAAGCTCCTTGGACCATGTGAGATGAGAGAGCTAGATCTCTTATTCTAGGGCCATGAAATGAATCTTTCACAGTGGTTTAAAGACATTACAAAGCCTTTTTCCTTTATTCTCCTTTCAGGTTATCTCGCCCCATTACATAAATCTCAGAATTTTCCGTTTTCCCAAACCTGTGGTAAGAGCCTGCCTTTCTGGAAGCTAACTAAACAAAATTTTCTTCTTCTATGGTGGCTGATTATTGGGTTTCTGTCAGGGAATGCAGTATGGAAGCCAGGCCATAATCAATAAAACTTATGGTGTTAAATGTTCCTGAAGTGTTGCTCCAAAGTGCCATACACATGTTCTATACTGGGATGTGTGAGCATTCTCTTCCTTGTGGAAGCATTTGTGGAGTAAACAGAGAACAGTAACAGCAGTGACTTTAGGGCCTTCTAGCTCCTGGGGCACCTTTTTCTAGGGACAAAACCACACTGGCTGAAATTCTTTTTCTGGTGGAAATACTCTGTTATTGAAAGGCATTCCCAGAGCAGCACTGTCTGTTGCCACAGAAGAGCATCTCAGTTTTAAAAATAGCACCTGCTGAGGTTTTCTTAATCTGCCTGAAATGTTTGTGTGCCATTTGGACATTTGCCTATTTATTTCATCTCTCGTGCACATATCGCTCCATAGAAACATAATTTCCTGTTTTCATTTTTTCTTAATTTAGAAATATTATCAGCTTTCAAGTGAATAGAAATAACCATTCGTAATAAATAATGGTTAGAGAATGCTGAAAAAATCTGCAAAGGAGACCGCCGTTGGTGAGAAAAATGGTACACGGTACTTCCTAGGGGCCTCTGATTAAAAGACGGAGCTTGAATTCCCAGCTTTTCCTGCTGTGCTGCGGTATTCTGACTTACCTGTGGCAGAGGTGACCCTTTGAACTTAGGTCCTGGACCTAGGCTTGATGCCTTGCAGCTGCAGCTGCTGCTGCTTGTGGATTCCTGCAGCCCTGTGTGAAGAAACTGAGGCTTGCAGGCCAAATGTCAGACGTGGGAATGACTGGATCCCGGTTTACCCAACTGTTAGCCAATCTGCCAGCTAGAGCCAGGTGACTACAGACTTACGGGAAGCCCAGCTATGTTCAACCCCAGGCATTGCCCAACCGACTCATTATCCGAGCTAAAAAAAGGTGGTTGTTTCAAGCTACCAAATCTGAGTATGGTTTGTTACATAGCAAAAGATAACTGATACAGAAACTGCTTCATAGAAATGAGGACATACGGGAACAGATGTAGATCTTATGCCTATTTTTTGACTCCTCTTGTAGATGTAAGCTTCATAAAAGCAGCAACCTCATTTTTCCTGCTCATGGCTGTGTGGCCAATAAGTAGGACAATACATGAGAAACAGTTAATGAATTCAGTTTAGTGGCAAATACTTTGAGCATGACACTGTCTTAATCTTACAAGATTCTGTCCTCCCGTAGACTCTAAGAAAACGGCTGTCAAGGGGAAACCTCTAGCCAAGTCAAACCAGAAGATTTCACTCCTGGGTGCAATTTGAATGTTCCTCTCATCCTGAGCTACAACCGCACAAAGAATGATATTGGGCAGGCAGTCTCTCTCTCTCTCTCTCTCCCTCTCTCCCTCTTCCCTCACTCCTTTTTGTCTATAAAGTAGAACTTAACATACCGTACGCTTTACTCCAATAGTCTGATAGTTAATCAATCTTAGCAACTGGTGACAACTGGTTTTAAAGCTGGGTTGCTGTCAACCATAATATTTAAAGATGTTTATCTTTGGAGAAAATGGTTTTCTCTAAGATGAAAATATGATAGTGATGTAAGAGATACAGTTCTCAGTTGTGGTTTAAAATTACTGTTGTTTATAAATAAGAATAATACCACGCCCACGTTCGGGACTAAGCTTCTCTTGAATGGATCATGGTTTGGGAGACAAGAAGAGCTAGGTTTGTATTTCCTTGATTAGTTATGGCAGATAGCAAAATAGTATCCTGACATATTCGCAGAAGGCAGCAGCAATCTTGTAAACTCTATAAACACAGAAAACCCTGACAAGTCTCAACCTAACATCAGATGGCTAATGTCAATGTATACTCAGGGAAAATAAACAAACCAAACCAAAACAAAAACAACCTATGGTCTAAACCAATGGGGGGAAGAGTGAAATATACCTTAACAAAATGCTGAGCTTAATTGATAATTATTAGTTACAGGGCACAGTTCATTAATTCATATTATAAATATGTTTATAGAAGAGAAAGGAAATGACACATTGATGTTTCATTTAGTTAATAAATTGACATAAGGAAATTACTTGATGGCTGATTGGCCAACTTCTGTCATTTTCCTACAGAAAGATTTGAATGTTAAAATGTTACTGATATTTGCTAACATTCTAATTAGTAAGCCCTACACCCATACCATGCACCTCTGAATTTGAATCCTCAGATCAGCATCCACCAGAAAGGAAGATTTGAAAATGAACACTAATTATTCTACTGCCTTAGCAAAGACATGAATAGACAGGGTTAGAAAGGGATAATCACTTTTTTTTTTTTCTTTAGCCCATTCACTTAGCAGTTGTTTAATGGCTGATGCCATTTAATTATGGTTAGGAGGGCTGAAGAGAGGTGGAGCAGCTAAGGAAGTAGAATAAAGAAGCCGATTAACCACCCCTCTCTCTGTTCTCTGTGTTGTCCAATACCAGAAACACTAGCTGTGATAAGGAGAGATTTAACTATATATTAATGGGCACTAAATAAAAATAAAAGTTCAGTTCTTCAGTCGCACTAGCCACATTTCAAGGGCACAGTACCCAAATGGGGCTACTGCTTGACTTTTTAGACAATGCAGATATGGAACATTTTCAGCATCTCAGAAAATTCTATTGGACAGCACTATTCTAGATTATGATTTCTTTAGTCTCAAATGTCATGCAAGTGAAACTGTATATTATACTTGAGTATGGGCACAATTTTTATTTCATATTCTTCTATCCACATTATTTATATTTATGAGCATTTCCCAAGTATTATCTAACAAGAAGATGGTTCCATATGCACTTGAGAAGATTGTGTATTTTGCTGTTTTGGGATGAATTGATGTCTATTGTATCTAGTTGATTTTCTATCTAGGTTTTCTATTTCCTTTTTGGTCTTCTGCCTAGTTGTTCTTTATATTATTAAAAGTTACTTGGACTTCTGCTTTTGCTCTAAGATTTAAAGAGTTTGGAAGTCACCATACCCATCCTACAGCAAGAAAAAGGTGAACAAACTAAAAATCAGCAACTGCTAAATGAATCAGAGACTTCAAGTCTTAGAATAAACAAATGGCCCAGGAACTGGAGAGACAGATAAACACAGGGAGTTGGAGCATACTAGGAATTGAAACCGCTAGAGGCAGAAAGTTGTGGGAAAACTTAAATGGTAATTGACAAATTTCTGGAGGTTAAGCATGGACTAGCTTGAGAGTTAGAGACTCCTGGGGGCTTAAGTCTTAAGGAGTTACTAACTTTTGTGTTTTTTTATAGAAACTTTTTTTTTAAGATTTTATTTATTTATTTGACAGACAGGGATCACAAGTAGGCAGAGAGGCAGGCAGAGAGAGAGAGGAGGAAGCAGGCTCCCTGCAGAGCAGAGAGCCCGATGCGGGGCTCGATCCCAGGACCCTGGGATCATGACCTGAGCTGAAGGCAGAGGCTTTAACCTGCTGAGCCACCCAGGCGCCCCTCACTTTTGTGTTTTACTGCCAGGAGTGTAACCAGGTTCTCACAGTGAAGACCAGAGTAATATTCCTGTGTTTCCATCAGAAGTACAATAAAAGTAATCATTTAAAAATATTCCCAGAGTGTTCCTTTCTCACTTTCCCTAAAAAGAAACAATTTCAACAAAGCCTAATTAAGGTATAGAAAGGGAAATACTCAATTCTACACCCTCCACACACTTCATACCTTTTTCTATATTCTGTATTCTTGTCATGTGAGGCCACTGAAATCTCTGCTTAGGAATCTTAATAGTTGGCTAAGAACTGAATGAACAGAGATTCCATTGAAATCCTCGAACCAGAAAATCTCCCACCATTTGCTGCTGGCTTCTCTGTGTGTTAAGACACACCTTCAGCATTCCAGAAGTTTAAATCTCTGTATTAGTCTTCATTTATTTCTTATGCAGGGTCTCAAGATCAGCCAGAGATGAAAGATTTGAGCTTCCTTATTTTTTTTTCCTGTGGATGAGCAAATCTTTATATATGTTTCTGGCCTTCTAGATCCCTAGGAATATGTCAGAGTTTTTTAAGAATCAGGAGACATCTCATTCTCTAGATTTTCATTCTAAGTTTATTATCTAGCTTCTCTGACCCAATTTATTCACCATTTCAAGTAGCTACAATGTTGAACAATTGCTGCTGGTTGTTTTCACAAACATATTAGAGATAAGGCTTTCCTCCATGAGAAAACAAGAGAACAAGACTAGACCTTTTCAATGAGTTCCCAAAGAATGGAACTTTTTCAATGAGTTCCCATGTGACAGGTTCTTAGGGATGACAACTTTGTGCAGTACTACCAAATCTATTCTACCCCCTCAGTTGACTGTTAGGCTGCTGATTTTCACAGCCTCCATCGTTTCTGAAGCTACCAGTTTTCAAGTTTACCTTGGACCTGTGGAGAGGGGTATGGGAGGAGAGTGAGTTACAATACTGCACATTGTTTTGTTCTTTCTGAGAGTTAGCCATTTTTCTTAAATAAGGGCTCCTCAGATTGCTGTAATACTGGTTAATTTCTGGGGCACCTGGGTGGCTCAGTGGGTTAAAGCCTCTGCCTTTGGCTCAGGTCATGATCCCAGCGTCCTGGGATCGAGCCCCACATCGGGCTCTCTGCTCAGTGGGGAGCCTGCTTCCCTTCCTCTCTCTCCTCTGCCTGCCTCTCTGCTTACTTGTGATCTGTCAAATAAGTAAGTAAAATCTTTAAAAAAAAATACTGGTTAATTTCTGGAGTTCTGAGAATTTGATTTGCCAAATTTTACCAGTGTTCTGATTGGTGTTATGGAAGATCTTGTTTTTGGCAATTCTTACTCTATTATTCTAGGTGTGTTTCTCACATTAATAGCTTTTAATTTAAAATATCTAGAATTGGGTGCCTAGGTGGCTCAGTTGGTTGGGCAACAACCTTTGGCTCAGGTCATGATTCTGGAGTCCCAGGATCAAGTCCCATGTCAGGCTCCCTGCTCAGCAGAGAGTCTGCTTCTCCCTCTGACCTTGCCCCCTCTCATGCTCTCTCTCTCATTCTCGCTCTCTCAAATAAAAAAAAATCTTTTAAATATCTAGAATTAAATAACTACATTTAATGTGTATTCAACCAAAGTTAAGTAGGTATGGTTCAAACCACAGTTTTCCATTTCTGTCACACATAAGGGGACTTTTCATGTAGGGATTAATATAAGGAAAACTTCCCCAAATTGCTTGACTTTAAGTGACTTTCATTTGGAAGATTTGTTTGCTTGCTTGTTGTTTATGGGATGACTACTTTGAAAAATACTGGGAAATGCTGGGATAAGCAGATCTTGGTTATTCTCACTAGGTATTTATAACTGAATCAGCAAGGAGTCACTAAATAACAATGTAGGAGTTTCACTTTCTCAACAGACCATGGATCTTCTGTGTGTCAAGTAAAAGTTTCTTGCCCATGATCAAGAGGATGGGTTGATGATAAGGGAGGGCCCGATTGTATTCTCAACTCACCACCTACAAGTTTAATAGTTTAGCAAAAATCAAATCTCATGATAATAGGAAAGCTTTCTCTAATCACTTTAAGTAATTGAAAAGACAAATAAATCACTAAAAATAAACAACAGTTTAATGCATTTCAAAAGCTTTCAAAGGGATTTTAAATCTCATAAAATGGATAGAGACAGTGAACATTCAAAGAGTCATCTGTGTTGCCAAAAAGTAATTAGAACATGCTAATAATTTATCCCCTGATTAAAACTAATATTTATCAAACACCTAATATGTGAAAGAAAATATGCTACCAGGACCAGCTAAATCATTTGAGGGGTTAAAAATAAAAACATGGGCTCATTTATTCAAAACTATCAATAATTTGAAGCAAGCAACAGTGTGTCATAAAAACCAAGGACCCTTCTAAGAATGGAGCCTTGTCTGATGGCATAGATTGTATATTCAACATCTGGCCCATTATGGTAGGCACACTCATAAGTAGTATCATATTTAATAAGGTAAACTTTTTATTCTCTTTTATGGGACATTTAACCTTCAACAAATTAAATGTCTGCCCAAGTTACAGAGCTTGCAGATGGTGGATTTTGGATGGGAACCCAGGGTTTCTGGTTTCAATCAGTCCTTCCAGACTGCCAAATGAAAACATCAGAAAATTCAACTTATTTTTCTTGATAGCTAGAGGAAGGAATATCAGAGCAATACATGAAAAAGTGATGTGTTTAAAAATAGGAAAATAAATTGCTGAAATAAAATATTTTATAAAACATCATGTGGTAGAAGAGCAAGAAGCTTGTTAATGAAACAGTAATCTTTAGTAAATGTACCTGTTAAAAGATAGGCATTGAGCAAAGCATTCTCACAAATTACTGTGTTATTCAGTCCACATAATGACTCTATGATCAGTGCACTAAGATTATTATCCTCAATTCACAAATGAGTTCACTGAGGTTTATAAAGAATAAATTATATATGTAAGAACACAGAACTTGGGATTTAAATTTGAGCAGCATAATCACTACATGATAATCCCTTTGGTTGGAGTCAGGAGATCTGACTCCTAGTTCTGGCTCTTTCAGAGGCTCAGGTTATAAACTTCAGACAAATCAATGACCCTTAGTTGGCTTTTGTTTTCTAACATTGGATTAAATAGATGCTTAGATCTTTTGTGCCTCTCAAATGCACTGCATCTATACAAATGAAGGTAGTAGTATTTTCCTAAAAGTGTGGTTTTCCAGACTGTCTCTGAAACCCAGTGAAATTTCAACCCAGTTGAAATAAAAAAACACCTCTCACAACCAAGTACGGTTGCATTGATTGCTCTTATATTTTGTCTACTGTGTACTATCAGCATAGATTTTCATTTTGCAAATATTTATCCTATGGGTTAATTCTTTGGAATACTAATAGATATTATTTGTGAAAAGCTTTCTAGCATTAACAGTTTCCAGTTTCTCTCTAAGTTTACTAAAAATACATATAGCAGAACTTATTTTTGCATTTAAAGTGTTTGTGCTCATGGTGATGCTTCAAGAAGGAGTGATTCCTAAAGTGATTTAACCCAAAAAACCTACTGTAAAAGTTTTATTGGGGGCAGGGGTTCATTCTTATTCAGAATTCATAGTTCTATTTTGCAACATTCAGTTGCTTATCAAAGGGTGCCAATTGGCAATGCATAAATTCCAGCAACCCCTCTCAGAAGGCTACACATTTCTGTGTCAAGGAAAATTGCCCATCCCAGGAAAGGCATGCTTATGTTAACAGCAGGTCCTATTTATTTTCTCAAATTCCCTCCTCCCCTAAAGCATTAGGTTGTTAAAACTAAGCTTCTCAGAAGTAGGCAAGAGTTCTACAGTAATGGTAACCTAAGTATGGGAAACATTGAGTCACTAAGATTGGGTGTTATGGTTTATCAATCAGAAAAGCATTTACGTCGGTCCTTAAATCCCATGAAGAAGAGAAAAAGTGATGAAAATTCAAATGTCTACATTGCCAAAGATTCAGTGGAATCTGACTTATGGAGCACTATTTCCATCTCTGATTCCAGTTAGTATCTACTGAATACCTACTATGGGTCGGGCAGTGTGCTAAGGAGGCACAGTTATGGGTGTATCTCTTTTAGTCCTCTTGATACTTCTACAAAGATGGGTCTAATTATTTCCCTTTCAGTAAGCATTATCACTCAAGTGAAAGTCTCCTGACTGACAGGGCTGGTGCATAGAGAAGCTAATATGGAAACAAAACGCTTCTGATTCCAAAATCCTTCTCCACTTGCCACAGCCCTGACCAATACAATTGACTCTTCTTGGTGAGAGAAAAAGGAACTTTAGAGTCCTGCAAAGAATAAGAGCTGAAATAGACAATCCTGGGTTTTTGTTTGTTTGTTTTGTTTTGTTTTCTGTTTTGTTTTTAAGGAGTACAGTAAGAGGAAAATAGCAGTCATTGGCCCAAAGCGGTTCCAAAATCCAGCTGGAAATACGGTGTCCATTCCTTGATTAGGGTTCAGTTCTACCACCAGAGAATGCTTCTCTGCAGCTTTTGGATCTACCTTCTTGTTCCTAGTTCATTTCTGTGAATCATTCTTTTTTTTTTTTTCCTTAATTGAAATTATCTTAAAATCTTCATGAGATTCTTCTGAATGTTTTGGGTTAGTTCATTAGAAGAACCCATACCTGCAAATCTCTTCAAGGCAAGTTCCTCTTTGGGTGAGCTGAGAGCTGGAATGTTAGATATAAGGTGCCTAAGGTACTTAAAAGCCTCTTTATCTTGTTAAGAGGGTCTATGAAACATAGCTTTAAATCCTTTTGAAATCGTAACAAAGGGCCTAGGTTTTAAAACTTAGATGTTCTTTATCTTGATGTCATTTCTTACCTCGAGATGTCTTTGCTTTCTGGACAGACTGGTAATGAAAAATAGTTTTATTTTTGAATCCAGAAAAACTGGGTTCATTTATATAAAGTTTGACTAAAGTCTAAATAACTCTGTTTAAAATCTCCTAGATAGATAGAGAGATAGATAGATATCCATATTTTACCATCTGTCACTAAAAGAGACCAGATAGCACTTCCAATGATATATTTAGGTATCATCTTAGCCAAATCATCAGTTTATCACCAGTTTATATTTTCCATTTCATCCCAGGTGGCAATGTTGTCAAACTTCCTGCACCCTATTACAAGTTTTGCATTTTCCCCCCACCCTTTGTTATCAGTCTGCCTGAGACTTTTCTGCCATGCCTGCTGCTGCCTGGTCCTATTTTAATGTTAGATTTTTGTAAGGTTTTGTTATAGAAACACCCCACTTCCAGGTACCTCTATTTCAATAAGCAGTTGTTGAGTAACGAAATACTCCAAAACCTAGTGGCTTAAATTATAAATATTATGGATCGGGACTTTAAGCAAGGGTGGACTGTGTGATACTTCTGTTCACATAACACTAATGTAGGTGTAGGTCAATGGATTATAGTCATGGGCAGAATGAGTTGGTCTGCAGGGTCCAAAATGGTTTCATTCACATTTCTTGTACCCGGATGTGGATGGCTGGAATTCTGGGCTCATGTAGGAGTCTTAGCCTAAATATTTACCTTTTTTTTTTTCTTTTTCAACATGGATTTTCAGGCTCAGATTTCTTACTGGCAATCTTAGCACATTCAATGAGTTTTTTAAGATGCTTAAACAGAAGCTGCAAGGGCTTATAATGACCTAGCTATGGATGCCTCAGAACATCCCTTCACCATATACATTTGGTAAAGAACATCACTAATTCCACCCTGGATTCAGCAAGATAGAATTCAATTCCTATAAGAAAAGTAGCAAATGATTTTTCAGCATCATTAATCATAAAAGAGTTTCTTCTCTTCTAGATTGTTTTTCATGGGAATGTGAAGTGCAGGCCCACACTGGATGAAGGTGTCAATCACAGAGAATTTTTTGTTCTCCAGACAATTTTCTCTTTTCTAACCTGGTATTTTTCTCCCAAACCCCAGTGTTTTCCCAGTGTTGTACATTTGTTCAATAATCAGTTGGATCCATTATGTTTTAAGTGATTGAATGTCTGACTGAAATCAGATTTTTAGATACAAAAATTTTAAAAGAATCTTAGTGAGAAGAACCCATTTTCTGACCCAAATAATTGAAGAGACTAGTCACCTGGATTAAACTAGAGGACCAAATGGTGTGATCAGATCTCAGTATCTCCATCTTCTGACTCTGTTCATTCAGTTTTTTTTGTAATGGTGAAATTTCTGTAAGATTTTTTAGGTCTGTATATCCCTGTGTTCAAATTTAGTGGCAAAAATGTCAATTTTTTTAAATACTTATAAAAAAAATCCCAGGATTAGTTCTGATTGGATCTGAACCAGTATTATGAATAGGAAAATAGAATAATGAGCCTAGATCACATGCCTGTGACCACATATACTCCTGGAGCAAAAGGTGTGTGTAGCTATCTCATTTCAAAAAGCATATGAGTGGGACAGGTATTTCTACAGAAAATAAGTGTGTTTTTATCAAGAAACTAATAGCCTGATGCTAAGCGGCAGATACAACTTCCTGTCATACTTACGCTGTTCTTTCACATGAAGGACCATCCTTTACCATCCCAACCTATTGAAGCCTATCCAACCTTAAAGTGCTACCTAAAATGCCATTCCCTTTATGAAATCTTTTTTGACTCATTGACCTTTTTTAGTACCTGAACTAAATATCCTCCCAATTTAGGTTAAATTGAATTTTAAATTTTTTGTATGGCTTAGTAAGATCTTGTCTTACAACTGTTCTTGCACTTCTCTTAGATTCTCCACACATATAATTATTTTCTTTTTAAAGATTTATTTATTTATTTTAGAGAGGGAGCGAGAGCACAAGTGGGAGAGGGAGAGAGAATCTCAAACAGACTCCACACTCAGTGCAGAGCCCCACATGGGGCTCAATCTCATAACCCTGAGATCATGACCTGAGCCAAAACCAAGAGTTTGATGCTTACTTAACCAACTGCACCACCCAGGCACCCCATAGACACCTATAATTCTTCAGAGTAGAAACTTTGATGCCTTTGCAGATGTATGTCAGTAACCTATACTAGGCAGATACATTAGATAAACATCTGTTGAATTAGATGAGTTCAGTGACTCCATAATTATCAGAAAGAAATTATGCTTCCATTATATATATTTAAATTTTACATAAGACTTTTTATATTAATTTGCACAACTTGTTAATGACATAGTATAATAAGCACTCTATTTTCCTACCTGAGAATCAGTCCGGGGTGTTAACTTCTCCACATGTGATTTAGGGAGGAAGTATTGGTTTGTTTAAGCCAAATTAGCCATCTTTTTTTCTTTTCTCTTTTCTCTTGTGATTAGTTTAAGGGTATCCATATGACTGATGAAAAGATGAGCAATCTTCTGGAGGGAACTCTGAGTAAAATGTCTTTCCCTTAAAAAGAAGCACAAGGTAAGAGACTGTAGCATTTCTTTGGTTAGATCTTTTCCTACCTGTGTGATACATGAAACTCTAATGGTCTGTGACTGTTAGAGGAGCTTGCGTGGTGGATAAAGGAAACACGGTGGAACTGGAGAGCGGGGATAGAGCACAGTCGTAAGGAGATTCTGTCTTAATAATCCTTGAACTGGCAAACTCTTCACATAATAAATGTGTTCATTGTTTAAGCCAGTGGTGTTGAGTTTTCCATTAGTTGTAGCCAAAAGCATCTTCATTAATGACAACAGTCAGGAGTGGAATGTTGGTTTATTGATTCTCAGCTCAGGGATTTGTCCAAGAGATCTTTACACTTAGTGAGAAAGAAGAACTTTGCCTGGAGCATGGAATCCCTGTGATTTGTGGGCCTGGCCCAAGTTGATGGAGAGCACTGATCACTTGGATAGCTACTTCATAGATTTAATGCTTAGGAAAGGATATACTGGCATCTTTAGATATTCTTAGAACAATAGAACAACCTTGAGAACATAGATTCTATCATTAAGTATTTTTCATTCCTACCATATGCTTGCAAACTGACCTGCCTGCCCAGACTTTTAATGCATGCATGGCAGAATTTTCTGTTTCTAATCTCAACGTTGCTGTATAAGAGGTAAGTGATAAGCTCTCAGGCACTTGGTGATTGGCTGTCTGTGTGACTCCAGAGAAAACAAATCTCATGAAGGACAGAGGGAGAAGGAGAAATGCAGGACAGAAAGAAAAAATTGGCCAATTCCATTTCTGTGGAGTAAACATCATCCTAGTTTTTACTCTGAAGTACTGTCAGGGCTAGCTTCAGAAATTGGCAGTGACTTGCACTCAGAGTTCTACATTTCCACATGGATGAATGAGGAGCATCTCTTATAAATTATACATCATAAGGCAGAAGCTGTTCATATGTAACTCTTCCTAAATTGCCATCTTCATGTGGTGCTTATTTTGTGCAGGCATGTCCTGAACAGATATTTAAATCAGAAAGTAGAGAAGGGACTGGGGAGGGCCATGGTTGGACACTACAAGTGCTTTTTTTGTCAAGTTTTGGCTCCTTAGAGCTGAGGTATATTTCATAATCATGGCACAGAATCAATTCTCACATTTTCTAGGGATCTGTGGTACCATTAAAACAAAATAAAGTGAACAAAAACTAGTCAGTGTCTTCTCATTTGTCATGATTTATTTTTTCCTGTTGTATTAATTAAGTACCGCAGTAGAATCCACCCTGACCTGTAAGTGATAGGGCACGTGAAACTGAATTGTAATTTAACTTCCACAGTTTTGAAATGTGTTTTTTTTTCCTAGGGGAATAACACAGCTCTGAAACTGGTATTTTCTTTTTTCTCCTATGAACTGATTAAGACCTCAATTGACATGATTAAATGGACTCTTCTTGTTTGTGTTATGTTTGTAATTAATTTATTCATTAAATCTTTATTGAACATCTATAATGTGCTAAGCATCCTATTGGATGGTGCATTAGTTCCCTATCACTACTGTAGCAAATTACCACAAACTTACTGGCTTAAAATAATACAAAAGTGTTTTTTTTTAAGATTTTGTTTATTTATTCATGAGAGACAGAGAAAGAGGCAGAGGGAGAAACAGGCTCCCTGCGGAGCAGAAAGCTCAATGCAGCACTTGATCCCATAGTATATAATAGCACTGAGATCATAGCACTGGGATCATAACCTGAGCCAAAGGCAGATGCTTAGCTGACTAAGTCACCCAGGTGCCCCACAAATGTCTTTTCTTATCATTTGGAGCTCAAAATCTGAAATGAATCTTATGGAGCTAAAATCAAGGTGTCAGCAGGGCTGGTTCTCACTGGAGGCTCCAAAGGAGAATCTTAGTCTTCCTCTTCCATTTTCAGAGGCTGCTGGCATTCTTTGGCTCATTACTATGTTATTCTGTCCTTATTTTCTGTCATCTATCCCAAGTCTCACTCTGATCTCCCTCTGCCTCCCATTTCTAAGGATCCTTGTGATTAAATCATACTCACCTGGATAATCCAGTGTTTCTCCCCATCTCAAGATCTTTAGCTTATCTACATCTGCAAAACCATTTTTCCGTATGAGGTAAGATTCATAGATTTGTGGAATTAAGAGGCAAACACGTGTGTGTGTATGTGGGTGTGTGGTGGTGGTGAGGATACTATTCTGCCAGTCATAAACAAAAACAAGGAGATAGCTTGCTTCTTAAGAGTTATATGGTCTAGCAAGGGAAGTGAACATATTTAATTACAATCCTTTATAAAATGAGAAATACTGGGGAAACAGGAGGTCAAAAGAGAGAATGCTCATATCCACCTGATGGTATAGGAAATGTTTCCTAAAGTTGAGCTGAAATTTGAAGGATGAGAATATTCGGGGCTTGATCAATGATAATAAACAGGTTTCGAGTACTTGGTAAGAGACAGGATGCTTTAGTAAGTGCTTTATTAATTCCTTTATTTCTTATAAATGTCTCATAAGGTAGGGACTACTATGATTCCATTATAACAAATAACTAAACAGAGACAGAGACAGTTTAAGCTGTTTGCCCCAAACCACACACATCCTGAGAGGAAAGGCTCTTCTGCAGGACATCCCAGGCTGAGGTAAAAGCAACTGTTAGGGCAGAGGCATGATGGTAAGTGGAAAATGGCTTTATTTGCCTCCCCTACACCCACCACAATAACCTCTGTCACAGACAGAAATCTCAAGACCCTAGCTAAGCAGAGGAGTTGGCTTGTGCAACAATGGGAAATGTCATGACTAGAGACATGGGAACTCAAACTCAAAAATGCCCTCAAACTCTTAAAAATAGCTTTGCCTCTGTTTATCCAGTTTTTTAAAAGAGTGACTTCTAGAAGTTAGTCATCTTGCATAACTGAAACTTTGTATAGTGGTGTGGCTTTAGTTAACAATACTGTATTGTACACCTGAAAGTTCTAAGAGTATAATTATTCAGTGTTCTCATCACAAAAACAAAAAGAAAGAAAAATGGTAACTATATGAAGTGACAGATATCTTAATTAGCTTGATTGTGGTGATTATTAATTCACAATGTTGTGTGTGTGTGTGATATAACATCAAGGTATACACCCCAAATATATATAATTTTTCTTTGTCAATTTTACTTCCAGAAAACTAGAGGGGGGGGGGAGTGACTTCTTAGATTGGGACAGAAGAACTGCTGTCACTGATCCAATGCTGCCACTGATTAGCATTTCTAACATGAGTCAAAAAGCATCCTCACTTTAGAGGGAAATCCTGTATCAGTCCTCCCACTAGACTACAGGAGAGCAATCAGAAAGAAACTGAACCAAATACACTGGCTATGCCCACATAGCTAATACAGTTGACCCTTGAACAATATGGTATTCAACTGCATGGGAATACTTATATGCATATTTTTTTTCTGATAGAATACAGTATCATAAATGTATTTTCTCCTTTTTTTTAAAGATTTTATTTATTTATTTGACACAGAGAGAGAGATCACAAGTAGGCAGAGAGGCAGGCAGAGAGAGAAGGGGAAGCAGGCTTCCTGCTGAGCAGAGAGCCAGATGCGGGGCTCGATCCCAGGACCCTGAGATCATTACCTGAGCCAAAGGCAGAGGCTTTAAACCACTGAGCCACCCAGGTGCCCTGTATTTTCTCCTTCTTATGATTTCTTTAATAACACTACTTCTAGCTGGCTTTATTGTAAGAATACAGTATATGATACATATAACACAAAATATATATTAATCAACTTCTTCACGTTATCAATAAGGCTTCCAGTTAACACTAGGCTGCTAGTAGTTAAGTTTTGGGGGATTCAAAATTTATATGAAGATATTTGACTGAGTGGGGGTCAATGCCCTTAACTCCTATGTTGTTCAAAGGTTATATTCAATATAGCATTGGAAAATTGGCACATAACTTATATCTATGCAACCATTAAAATGATGATATAAATCTATATGTATAGACATGGGAAGATGCACCATCTTGTTAATTTAAAAAAATAGGTTATAAAACAATCTCACAGCATCTCAATTTTTTAAAAAAAATGTATAAAATGCAAAGATAAATGCTACCAGAATAAACAAGAATTAGCAGTGGTTCTACTTGCTTGATTAGGGTATAGATGATTTCTATTTCTTTTCTTTTTGGTTTTCTATATGTTTTATTCCTTCACTCCTTTTTAATGGTGGACACAGATTTCATTTGTAATAAAAGAAAAAGGAAATGATGCCAATAAAGACCTCTTAAAGGAGAGTTTCCCATTTTTATTCCCTTCCTTCTCACCCCAAACACTACAAATACTATATAGGATTATCTCAGGGATATCAGTGGGGGCTCAAGCAAACGAAGTTTCCAGAGCAGAGAAGCATGAACAGAAAATGTTTGAGAAAACAAAGAAGTTTTTCTGCTTTCTCCAGCACTGATTTGTGGTTTCTCAATGGGATAATTATAACATTGAAATAGGGGGGAAAATAGTACAATTATATTTAATTAGTTCCAGTGGCTGTTGGCTATTTTAACCCCAACCTATGAATATTATTAGTGAGCAGATTGAATCTTGCCATTGTAACCTGAATTAGATGGGTTTTTTGCTCACTTGCTTATTTTATTTTTATTCCTTGTTTATTTGTTTTCTTTTTCCTTGGCAAGCATTACTGGGGTGATAGATTAGATTACTGTTAAGTCTATTATATGATACATTATTGTAGCAGTGCCTATAAGACAGTAATAAAGAGAAAATTCAATAGTATTGGCATGACAAAGTGAAAACTATTAATAAGGAGAGAGAGTTCATCATAGTCATTAGATTTGAGTGTTGGAAAGAAGCACAGTATGTTAAGGGTTGACAAAATTGCATTACAAAGTCATTTAATTTCTATATGGATTTTCTTTTTTTTCATGAGTAATTAGCATAAATAATTCTGACTGGTTTTAAAAACCATGGATACTGACAAAAATAAAGAAGTAGATGATGTGAAACAGATGGATCATTTAATTTATTTCTCAATTACAGTTGACACATTGGGCACAGAAATCTGCAAGTCATCTCTTTCTTTATGGTCCATTTTGCAGCTGTGTTTATTGTCATAACACATAAATACATTATCTCATTAATGGAACACTGAATAATTTTTATTCCAAAAAACACATTCACACACAATGCTTATGTTCCAAAGAGAACACAAAAAGGGAAGAATATTTACCCAACCAAATGAAGCAGAGGAGTAGGGCCAGTGTGGAGTGAAGGCTTTAGAAAACAAGACATGGTCATAGCAGAGTGTAACCTCTACCTTTTAGATATCATCTATTAGTCACTGGGATACTCTTCTTCTCAGATAATAACACTACCTAATGAAGCCACACTTGGAAATCTGTGTGGAGTTCCTAAGTAATGTGTATTGCATCCGAAATGCAGATGGATAATAAACTTTATTATAGTCTGTTTTAGGATCTCTCTTCAACTGGAAATGCCAGAAAGAGTGAGGGAAATATCAAAGCCTACCTCTGGTTCTGTATTTAAAGTTGTAAAAGCAACACACATCAGACTGGGAGCAGATAGATCCTTTATTCTCAAGTGAACAGATGGACTGTTACATTCCAACAGCTTCCCCACTTGAGTAGTGCGGTTGATGCTGGGGTTGTGGGTGGGGCAGTTGCTAATGATTGGGTATAACAATCAAGAAACTTATAAGTGTTGAACACCTACTATTTATTCACTTGGGATTAGGAACTCATCTGGTCTGAGTATTCAGTGGTTGCAAAGATTATTGAAATGGATATGCTATCGGAAACATACTTTTCGGCTTTGTTTGAGCCTATAACCCCTATATTGACTCAATTCATTAATTCCCTTAACTATTAAAATTTCATCTAACAATATGGGCCACTTTGATTCAATAGCTATATGCATCAAAAATCCATGCAAACCAAATTTTAGAAATGTCAGCTGTACTATAGAGATTCATACAAATCTGTATTCAAATCTGAGTTTAGCACATTTCCGCTTATGGCTGTATTGATCTAATATCTCTGAGCCTCAGTTTCCTAATCTGAAAAATAGGGTTGACAAAGAAGCAAATGTTGACACGGATGTTGGGAAACATCCCAGTTGTTGGTTGGTAACAACCAACTGTTGGTTGGGAAAGCAAACTGGTGTAGCCACTGTGGGGAAAGTATGGAGGATCCTCAAAAAGTTAAAAATAGAACTAACCTATGATCCAGCAATTCCACTACTAGGTATTTACCCAAATAATATAAAAATACTAATTCAGAAAGACACGTTTATCACATATGTTTATCACAGCATCTGTACAAAAACAAAATTAGGGAAGCAGCCTAAAGTCAAGTGTCCATAGACTAAAGAACGGATAAAGAAGATGTAATATATAAATGGAATATCACTTACCCATAAAACAGTAAAATCTTGCCATTTCCATCAACATGTTGGATCTGGAAAGTATAATTCTAAGTGAAATAAGTCAGTCAGAGAAAGACAAATACCATATGATCTCACTCATATGTTGCCTTTAAGAAACAAAACAAATGAACAGAGGAAAAAAAAAGACAAACTAAAGAATAGACTCTTAACTACAGAGAAGGAACTGACAGTTACCAGAGGGGAGGTGGGGGAGGGCAGAATGGATGGATTAGGTGAAGGGGATTACGATTACACTTTTTACAATGAGCACTGAGTAATACATAGAATTACTGAATCGCTATATTGTACACTTGAAACTAATACAATATTCTATGTTAACTACAATGGAATTTAAATTTTTTAAAAAAGAGTGGGACACAGCATAAGGATTAAAACTCAGGCTTTGAATCCTTGAAAGTAAAACAGGTAGGGGTGATAAAAGTACCTATTTCATTGGATTGTGACATTATCTGAGATATTTCCTATGAAAGCTTAAAAAATGCCTAGCATGGAGTAGGTGCTAAAATTGTTGTTTTATGTTATATTTGGCTATATTAACATGTTCATGTTATATATAGTTACAATCTTTATTGTATAATAAAATATAAATATTCTTGGTAATGGGGAGAAAGGTATTACATCTGTTATGTATCAGCTTTCTCAGGGTGTAAACTTGGGGATTTGGGTTGGATATTTTCTTAAAGCAGACTATATGTGTACCAGTTTAGGATATAGAAAAATGACTTATGTCTCAACAATGCATGCTAACCCAATAAGACATAATTTCAAATTCTCTGCACTTCCATATTATGCTGAGGCAGGGTACTGTACAAACACTCAAGTTTCAGAAGAATTCCAGTGGTTGGACTAATGTTAAGACTTTGGTCTGATGATAGATTTGATGTCATTCAAAAGGTAAAAGTTCATCTAGCAAAAGTGGTTTGGATGCCATCGTATTAGAATATCTGGTACCTTATTGATCATAATTTCTAAAACTCACAGACTATTAGGAATGGAGAGATCCTTACTGATATACCTATTACACACACACACACACACACACACACACAGAGCCGGGATTTCAGACTTTCTTCATTGTTGAAGATCTGATGATGCATGACTATTGTGTTCTTATCCCAGGATATTCTCTGATGGTGAGTCCAGGGCAAAGTGAAAAGCTGACTACACAAGAGAAAGGAGAAGTTGTCAGGGGAGATTCTGGGTTCTGGGTTGTAGGGTGCTAAAAAGGACTACAGGAGGAAAATGTCTAATGAAAACCATCAAATTGATTACTATATGGCTTGTCACATGGTTGATGATTTTTTCATGACCCCTAAGTAAAAAAAGTGAGTGAACTGTGCAGTTGTGTCATTGATGGGGAATGCATTGGAGGATTGAATTTAAAATCTGGATCAGTATCTAGGAAGCAAACAAAGATAGCAGCCCCAAAAAGCAAGAGAGGTCAAGGAAAGTGAAGCCCCCATGAAATTCACAGAAATCTTTTGGGGCTCTCTGGACCCCCACATGCCATAGAATTGTGTTTGCCCTGCATTTAAGGCAATTTTGCCTAGATCTTTAGGGTCAGAGGCTCCAGCAACAATCTGATTTATAGTTATAATTGTCATGATATTTACCATTGAGAGCATGTCCCTACATATGTTGTGTGATTAAAAGCATGGGATCTCCAGATGGTGATGGGGAGGAAGGATGACCAGAGCAATTACTGCCTCTACAGGGGCATCTTCCCAGAGGATGTTTTGATTATTCACCAAATGATGAGGAAAGCGAATTCAGCTGTCTCCAAGTCTTCTCCAGAAATACAATCTATTAAACTCTGGGCTCTCTCTTAACAAAACTCAATTTTCCTGAGTTTATAGCTCAACTTACTCATGAGCAAGCTCAGACAATTCACTCTCTTGATCCCTGCTCAGTGGGGGTGTTGTGTGAATAATGGTGACAGCTCAAGACAAGCAGTCCTGGGAACAATTGCGAGAAAGCAGGGGTGGTTGGCTGTGGTTTTCAAGAGTGTGAAGGGATGTGTGGGTTCCTTTAAGATGCCAATTCCATGAGTCTCAGTAGGCAGCAGTTGGAAGGGTAAATGAGGAAACAGAGGAGTTTTAATTTCAGGCTAAGGTCTCAATTGCAGTGGAAAATGGGTGACAGGTGGTGGCTGCTTTCCTCAGTGATTTTAAACTCATTTAAAAATTACATAACTTGGCCATCAAGTGACAAAAACTAAGTCTGTAACAGATGACTTTTACTTTTTAGTCCAATGCTGCTTTCTTCCATACATATCTCTCTTTCAAGTTGGAGCTGGGATTGGACATGAATTTGTGCATGTTTAAAAGACAAAATCTTAACAGAGGGTATTAGTGGTACCTGGCATAGCAGTCCATGGGCATGCTGCATTCAAGAACTTCACACAAATGATCACTTAATCCTAGCAAAGTTCACTGCAAAATTTATCAGTTCTTCCTAGAAATGGACCCTGAGTCCTATACTAATTAAGTTTTGGAAATAAAATAGAAAATTTCCTGTTCACTGCCATAGTCATACGCACATTCATTTGTTCTCTCCAGTGCAGTTAGTTCAAGCAATCTTTTAGATGCTGTCAGTTATGGATTTTATCAGACTGTATGTAACAGAAAACTTATTATAATGGCTTAGCCAAATGGAGATTATTGATATTCATCATGTAATGAAAACCCAGAGCTAGGTAATCCTGGACTTGTGCAAATGCTCAAAGAACCAAGCTCCTTCTATTTTGCTATAACTTAGTTCAGGGATTTCTTTCTCACCCTGCAAATAGTCTTCTCCTTTTGGCTCATGTCAGTATTTCAGGTTGAAGACAAGAAAGAGGCAACAAGAAATGGTAATGCTTGCCTTAGAAAACTAAACTATATCCAGAAATTCCCAGTAGATATTTGCTTACATTTCCTAGGAAGGTGCTGTCATTTGGCTTCTCTTACCTTCAAGAAAACTGGGAAATTGAATATTTGAGTTTGCCACATCACTGACCAAAATAAAATAAAGGTTACATAAGAGAGAATGAAAGTCAAGGGGTACTGGGAAGAAAAACAGCCAAGTCTGCTACACCTATGACAGTCTCACACAGATGAGCGTCTGCTTTGGAGGAATCTAAGCATGAAGCAAATTACATTAATTCATTCACATACTCATTTACTCATTAAGCAAATGTTGACTGACTTATAATAGCAGTGCTGATGATGCAAAGGTTATATACAATCCCTTCCTTCTAACATATTAAGGTCTAGAGAGAGAAAACAGACATAGATGATTGTCCTGCAGTAGCGGTAGAAGCAGGGTGCAGCTAGGGAAACACAAAGGAAGGGCAGGTGTGCCCTCAGGAAGGAGGTAAACAAAAAATTCCCACATGAGGTGCTGGCTAAAGGAACACATATGCACTTTACATTTCCAAAAGTTGCATTTGAATAGCATGTCAAAGGGTAGAAAATTTTAGAACCCATGTGTCTCTTATTAACTATGTGATCTTGGTCCAGTTGCTCAATCTGGGTTCCTTCCTGAGCACTGGGTTCCTTCCACTGTTTTTACCAAAATCAGAGGGCTAGCATGAAGACCAAGTGAGCTGGGGCACCTCGGTGATTTAGCTGGTTGAGCATCCAACTCTTGGTTGGCTTCAACTGGGGTCATGGTCTTGGAATCCAGAGATGGAACCATGTCCCAGGCTTTGAGCTCAGGGGGGAGTCTGCTTGAGATTCTTTCCCTCTGCCTAACACCCCCCCCCAATTTGCACTCTCTTTCTCTAAAATAAAATAACCAAATCTTTATAAAAACTTCAGATGAGCTGATAAGAAATGAACTTAACCTGCACTAGTAAGTACTAAGTCACTGTTGATTGAACACAAGAGTGAATGCAGATTCTGCAACTATCTCCTTTCAGAGCTAAGGACAATGCAGTTGACAAAGGTCAGGTGCCTTATTAGCAGTCTCAAAGACAGCAGTGAAAGAACTGAGGTTCCTAAAACAAGACATCTGACTCTAAACCCTAGTGCTTCATGACTTTCCCAGCTCCACCACAGGATTTAGAAAACATCCAATGGTATAGTTTACATTGTGCAATGTGTTTACATAATGCCTATGAAGAAAATGTGCTGATTCTATAAAGTCATCAAATTAGGGTAATTGGGCCTTTTTCTCCCTTCACTTCATATGCAAGTGGTCTGATTCAAATAATGTGGTACCTTTTGTGTTGAAAGTATTGTGAGACACAAGGAGTGCATTACACGTGATGCTGTCTTTACTGGAACTTTGAGTTTTATGTGAATTTATTTTGCTTTCTATAAATTCCCAGAGTATTTGTAAGTATCAGTTATTCCTCTTTCATTAAGAGCTTTCAAAAAACACCTAAAGTAGTATTTAATAAAATATACAAATACCGAAACAGGATAAAATTTACTAACTAAAAAAACTAAAACAATAAAAACAAAGCTCAAACAAATCTAATATAATCCCCAAAGGAAAAGGAAGACTTAAGCAATAATGAGTAATAATAATAGAACTGAGATTAAAAAAGTCTACATTTAAGAACTGTAAGATCATGAGACATAAAAGTCACTAATGATCTTCCAGAGAACCAAAGCAAAATTGAAATAGGACATATGACAGAGTTATAATTGCATAATAAAAAGAAGTAGCTCTTCCTGTATTATAAAAGGAACTGAAGCTAGATTTTCATTTGTTTTACCAATTTTGAAATCACAGGAGATTGTCATTTTGCTCTTCATGGAAGAGGCACTTAATGTCCCAATTTAGAGGATTGTTAAGGTTACAGGTATTTTTAAAATGCAGGTGACCTACTTGCTAATCTTCTGGAAGAATTATTTTAAAATAAGTAACATATCTATAAACATGCCTAAGACTAAACTGGTTTGATGCTAGGATAAGGAGTGGACAGAAGAGCCTTTCTGGGAGCACATGTGTTCTGTGGCTCTGGGCAAGAGGGGATCTGTAATTGTACTAATTCATTAATATCAACAAGGCTCTAGCACTAGTTGAGACTTTCCAGGCAGCTGTCTTCAGAGAATAAATCAATTATATCCCAGAGAAAAGGACTTGATCCTCCATTCTTGCCTTTATATGACACCATATTGGTTCTAAATATCTTTTCCCAATATCCCTGGGTATTTGAGAAACAAAGCCTGTTTTATGCTAGTTTCATTGAAATGAAGCAATAAGAGAAATACAGAAAACTCTGGTATCCTATCAGGTCAAAATTGATTTCAAATAGTACTTAATTTTACCCTTCTGGGCATTCCTACTATTTTTTTTTTTTTACTTGACAGAGATCACAAGTAGGCAGAGAGGCAGGCAGAGAGAGAGGGAGGAAACAGGCTCCCCACTGAGCAGGGAGCCCGATTTGGGGCTTGATCCCAGGACCCCAAGATCATGAGCCAAGCTGAAGGCAGAGGCTTAACCCATTGAGCCACCCAGGTGGCCCCCATGGACATTTCTACTATTTTAAAGTTCATATTTACTCATTTCATTTGGAGCTCTGGGTGGGTGAGAGCCAAGCACAATGTCTTTTCAAAGGAGAATGTTTTCTAGGAAGGAAAGTCCAAGAATGTTGGGAGGTGTTTGTAAGCATACAGATTCTATATTTTTTTAATGGAACACTGGAATGTTATATCAGTAAAATGGGGATGGAAATGAAATCCTTTTTTGTGTGTGTAATGGTGGAACTTGATATTGCAGAGATTTGTCAGTGATCTTATCTGGCAATCAATTCCTGGAAGGGGAACTTAAAGTGAGTCCACGCATTCATTAAAATTACTGAGCAAAAATCTCAGCTTCATATGAATAGACATAGCATTTCTCCTATTTTAGTTTTAATATATTTATGAGGGAGGGAAAAATCTCACTTTAACAGTTTCATCAGAGCTTTTTTGACCTACAATTGGCATGCAAATGCCTGGTTAAATTGTTGAGCAGATTTATCACTATTCAGAACAGAGGAACACTCCTGAGGGAGACAGAGCAGAATTACTGACCTGCACCTCATTAAATCCACATAATCCAGAGATCGAAACTGCCTTTAAATGAAAGGTCAGGTGCAGGAGCTGGGGGAGGGGTCTTCTTTGCCACCAATATGGCGGTTAGGGCCTCCTGGCAAATCTTGGCTCTGTTTTTGGTCTCTGCTTTTCCAGATCTGACCCTCAACCTCCTGTGATCTCAACATCTTACCCAAGTGTTTCTCAAACTCTATTTCAATTTCATAATAATAAAGAATTATAGTCTCCTGAAGAATAAATTTTCATTATTTCATACTTGTATCATTACTTCTTTTGCCACTAGGCATGCAGGTCAGATAGGCAGACAGCTGTAGAAGTTGGCATAAATTTATATTGTACCACAGGATCCTGGAGTCCCACACATGAGCCTCCATTCACTCTCTTTCAATGTAGCCATCCCATATTGTGTTTCCATCAGTTTTTAACATCCTAAGTGGAAACAGAACTCTCCATAATCTTTGTAAACTTACTTGAGGAGATACTGAAAGTTTATAGTCAGAACACTTCAAATGTCAAGCAAAAAATACCATTGGTGTCCTCTGTGAAAAAATATATAGTGTTTGTAATTCAGCCTTGCTACTGTGGAGTTTACAATATAGAGGGGGGGAGGGGTAACAAGACAATCATAACAAACTGATTCTACAAAGTGGGAAATTAGGAAGTAAGAACTAATGGTAACAATTCATTTATTGATTCAAACAACATTAATTATTTCTCTGACCTGGCCACTGTGCTCAGTCCTGCAACTACATTAATGAGGAAAACACATAAGACTCTTGCCTTCCTTAACTCCCAGTGAAATGAGGGACCAAATACTAAATAGTCAGACACATAATGCGGTATCAAATTCTTATGAAGGAATAGTCCAGACCACTATCAAAAACAGGGGGACTTAGTTTATATTGGACTTTCAAGATATTCTGTCTGCAGATGGGAACATTATTTTGAATAATGGAAATAAATGAAACAAAGAGGGGAGGAGGAGGGTAACCTAGAAAGAAGATAAAGCTTAGATCCAATAGAGACATAAATTTGGTATATTTAAGAAGCAAGAGACAAATGTGACTAGAGTATGCTCTGTGAGCAAATAAGTGTGGTCGAAGTTAAGAGAGGAGAGATAGGCAGATGTTTTATGAAAGAGAACTTTGAGTCTTGATGCTTCTGGTTAAAGTATTCTTCCCATGATAGGGAACAAGTTTGACCTTCTCTTAACCATACTTTCTCTTGCGGTAACAGAAAGCCAGGCAATGGTCTGTGATCTCAACAAATTTCATCATTGTCATCCATTCTGGAGAAATTTTCAAAGATGTCTCTTGGAAGTGCAAAATGTGAAACAGATTATATAAAAAAGTGTCTTAGAGAAGGTCAGATGGCTGCTTATAAATCTTCCTTTGCTTCCCACATGAAATAATATTCCAGGGATGCCTGGGTGGCTCAGTTATTACTTATTAATAATAGATATATAGATAGATAGGTAGATAGATAAAATCTTTAAAAAAATATTCCAAACAACTTCTCTTCATATGCTTTTGTGCACTTCAGTATTTGTGTTTGGTTGAAAGAAAGGCCTGAGGGGTTTGTGGAAGTTGATGTCAGCAATATCCAGTTTGTAAAGTTCTATGTTAAAATGCCACTGAGTTGACTCCAGCTTCCTCTCACCGGTTACCTGGACCGGTGAATGAGCAAATGCTTTACATGTGTTGGTTGTTTTTAGAGTTTCCCTCAGGAAAGACCATGCCTCTTACTATCCATAGCATGAGACTGTCCTTCCTAGAGCTCTTTGGAAGCAACTCACTGTTTGAGGGCTCCACAGTCTCCTCAGCCTGCCTGAGAATGAAAGGTCTTGCATCCAAAACACAAATTAGAATTAACGTTAAGATTTAATTTTCAGGGGCACGTAGATGGCTCAGTTGGTTAAGCGTCTGCCTTAGGTCATGATCCCAGAGTCCTGGTATCGAGTTCCACATCAGGCTCCCTGCTCAGTGGGGAGTCTGATTCTCCTTCTGCCTGCCGATCCCCCTGCTTATGCTCCCTCCCTCTTTGTCAAATAAATGAACAAAATCTTTAAAAAGAAAAAAAAAAA
>RCUC01137380.1:0-13758 GCA_003697995.1 Taxidea taxus jeffersonii | reverse complement strand
ATGCGGGGCTCGATCCCAGGACCCTGAGATCATGAACTGAGCCGAAGGCAGAGGCTTCACCCACTGAGCCACCCAGGCACCTCTTCTTTTGACTTTTTATATGGAAGTTTTCAAACATACACAAAAGTAGAATAGAATATTGAATTCTCATGTACCCATCATCCAGTTTCTTATATTCCATAGAAGCATTTCAAATTGACCTTTTAACACAACCCTAGGAGTCCTTGGGTTTGTTGTTTTTGTTGTTGTTTTGCTGTGTAAGTTTGTTTTTATGTGGCACTCAATTTCAGAGAACAGAAGTTTATCAGAGGCAGCAGCAGGAACCTTGGGGATATGCTACATCTATGTCTGACAGTGAATTGTAGCAGGAATGACCCCAAATTTAGAGAAAGACCTTGATCCTGGTCTTTCTTCTACTGGTTAGTAGCTGTCTGACTTTGTTAGGTCTGCAGGTTTTAGCTGCCCTTCCTGCTGTTAACTCCTCCTTATACCCACCCCACCTCCAAATTTGAGAGTGTGTCTTCATCATTATGGTTCTCATTTTTTTTAAGTAGTCCCCATATGCTAGAACCTCTTTTCCTATTCTTATCTAGAAGCTCTCTTTCCCAGTATTACAGGGGACTTTCAGTGCGACTCTAGTCCAACTTGGCTGGAGCAGTCTCTCATTTTACTTTGTTATGATTGAGTACAGCGAGCTCTGTTGGATAGGGTGTTTTGATTCTGTTTTCTAATTGTAGGTTGGATGAGTATTCTGTGATACCGGGAAAGACCAAATAGCCTGTGAAGCATTATGGATGTAAAACAAATAGTTATGAATTCATAGGATTGTTTGGACAGCTTGTTTGGACAGATGCCTGCATTTTAGAAACAGATTTCTAAAACTTTCTGAAGCAACAAGCCCTTTTGAAAATAATACTCTTTGAAATAACTTACTCTGTCTTCTTGGGCTCAGCAAGAATTCACTTTTCCTAAAGCAGTTGTGATCAGTGTGAACCCTTAGAGTCAGTGCCAGATATGAAACATCAGACTTTGAGCTTAAAAGAATTGAAGAATCTTGAGTTCATTCTGGCTAGAGAACAGTTTTTCAACTGCCTTTTGTTTTTTAAAATGTATATTGTATTTTATATAGTATTGGTGATTGCATATGTAGTATTTAACAAACTGTTGATCGTCGGTCATATATGTATTTAGAGGTTTAAAAAATATCATGTTTGATTTTGAAGTAAAGTTAAATACCATCACTGAAGTGGCTTTGCTGTTACCTTTGCTACACATCTCACTATAATCCAGAGACTTTTCAGGCTCATACCCTCATTTCAAACTATATTTCATTCAAGAAAATTAAATCGAATTGAGGATAAATCCCTCAGAGTTCACTCTATAATGACTGGCTTAGTTTGGTTACTGAGTAGTCAGAGGTCTTTATGATGAATCCTAGAAGTCTGTAGAACTGTCTGTAGAATGAGACTGCCAAAGGCAAGAATAAATGGATAAATTTTCTAGTTCACCTATACTAAACTAATGCTTTTTTCCCTCTTTAAGGCAACTCTGATTAATAAACAACACTGAGAATTAGTTTCTAGTTTAATGCAAAACAGATGTAGTTAAACCACTTGGGGTTGGGATTTTTTAATATTAAGCACTAATTCCCAAATAGGCTGAGTTCTTTTGGTGGGAGGTCCAGACGGACTGGCGTCAAAGGCTTTAGTAAACTTGCTGATTGAGACCACCACTGGATACCAGACATTCCCCTTTACAAAATGTATCCCTGTGTCTCTTCACCTTCAGTTACTTCTGTTCTGAAGTAAGTATTACACTGATAATAAGCTTGTATAATAATTATTTTACACTACAAAAACATAATCACTTTTTCTTATGCTCTTTTCTCATTAGTTTTTGAAAGTCCAGATTACTGATGTTCTTCTTTTTCTCTCTTTGGCAGAGGAGATTGAAGTGGATGTTGAAAGCACAGAGTTCTCCCATGGAGAAGTGGACAATATCAGTACCACCAGCATCAGTGACATTGATGACCACAGCAGCCTGCAGAGTATTGGGAGTGACGAGGGTTACTCCAGTGCCAGTGTCAAACTTTCGTTCGCTTCCTAGAACCCAGCATGACATAACAGTGCAGGGCAAAATATTCACTGGGCCAACTCAATCCAAACAATCTCTTAAATTGGGTTCATGATGCAGTCTCTTTAAAACTAAACAAAACTATACTTGAATAAAAGGGTCAAAAGACCTCTATTTAAGCAAATACTTAGCAAAAAGTGGGGCAGAGCCTCCCCAGCAGAACAAATACTCATAATATTCATATTTGAAAATCTCAGTTTCTAATGGCAGCAGAAAACTTGGTGAAATTTTCTTGATTTAGTTTATTTGAAAGAGGACATTGGAGATTCTGTCCTCTTTTTCTTCTATAGTTTGCTCATAATACAATGAGTAGACACATTTAAGGATGGGGTTATGAACCCTTCCTGAGTTTTATGGTCCTAAAAACAAAATCAAACCTGTAGTAATGAGAAGACAAGATAATCAGGCATTAACTTGGATAGCTAAAGAGCTATTAAAACTCAGCCTGGGACAGCTTATCATGAAGCCTGTGGATGATCAATTCTTGGAAAAAAAAAAAAAAAAAAAAGCAAGCTCATTTCATGCTCTGCAAAAGGAGAGACTCCCATGAAGCCTTTTGAAAGGGATCATCATGCAGCTCAGCTTTCTGTTGGATTCCATGCTAAGCAAGCTAACCTTATCCTGCATTGTTATCAGTAGGGCACCCAACCGCCAGCTCAACAGTCAGCCGCCCTTAGGCCCTTGGGCAGCATGGGGGCAGTCTGTGTATGACAGCCTCTACCACACAGGGCCTCTGAATTCGGATTGAGGGGCCAGAAGGAAAAAGCTCTCCATGCCTCTGTGTCTGCGTGGGCCAGAAGAATTGTGCACGCAGATTAGCAGGCCAAGGTCTGAGCCACGGCAGCATTTTTATTTCAGATTTTGATAACTGTTTGTATGTGTTGAAAACCAAAATGACATCTTTTTAAAGCTTGTCCATAAAGAACATAGATGTCTTTTATAGTGGAAAAACACATGGGAAAAAAAATCATCTATTTTGATGCAGCATTTGATAATGATAAAACACCTCACACCTCACTCTTTATAGTGCACAAAATGAATGAGGTCTGGGCTAGGTAGAAAAAAGGTCAATGCTGTTTTTATTTTCTTTTAGAATCATTACCTTTTACCAGCTTTTAACCATCTGATATCTATAGTAGACACGCTATAATATTTAACATAGTTGAGTTCGGCACTTGTCTCGTTTTATTGTAAAGATTTGCTTTCATTTTCCTACCGGCAGTCTCTCTCCTTCCTCACAGTCCCACTGTGCAGGTGCTGTTGTTGCTCTTACCAATATTTTCAGAAATGTTTTAAGTGAAATTTCTTTTCTAGCCTGCACTTTGATGTCATGTGTTACCTTTGTCTTTCCAAATCCAAGGTGTTCGGCCCGTCCCCACCCCACCCCACCTTCTCCTTTACTCCAGGAAGCCTTCTTGGACCCCCTTACCCCTGGCTCTTTGGACTTTGTATACTTTGAATAATTTAACTACCCTTAATTACTTAAAAAAAAAGCTTTATGATTTTCGTAACTTATTGCTGATTTTAATGGGTTGTTAATTTCAGTCCTGTAGTTTTATTTTGTTTAGATAGGGCTGGGCAAGGAAAAAGAAAATAAAGACCACCATATGTAGCAGTGCAGTTGAGTTGTGTGTGTAATGTTAGACTATCCCTTGTAAGTAGCACTTTGACAGCCTTCACTGCTTCTGTGTATGAAGTGTACCATCTTGGTCACACACAAGGCCTCAGCATATACTTGTTTGTGTTCTTCCTGTGCCTCCGAAAACATTTTATCCTTGATTGTGCTATGTTTGAGTGGAAGAAATCCTTTGAAGTAGATGTGTGAAAAACTGCATGCCTTTAGAAGCCCATTATTAGAACTTGCTACTTCAGGTGCTGGGGACTTAATGAAAAACATGATAAAATTCATTTCTCTGGCCCAGGTCAATTATTTTTGGTTTCACTTATAATTACTCCTGGCTGGGTCAAAACGTTGCTCTATGTATTTGCTTACTTTTGACTTTCCCAAGGGAGACAGTTTAAAGACTCTGCTAACTACCATGAAAGTAAATGGAAGCCAATGACTAAGCTTCCATTTTGTTGTTCTCATGGCATTCACTGGCATCACTTGCCTAGGGCTGGAGTTTCGGACTTCATTCAGGAGAACTTGAGGTGCTGCCATTTTGTTGTATATGTACAGGTTGGTGGTCTGGAAAGCCTTTGTCACAAATCTATAGTAACTATTTCAACTGCCCTCTAAATTACTCTTTCCCTGGGTTTGTTTACCTTGTGGGAGGGGAGTGGACTGTATGATGGGTAAAAAGTATTAATTTTTTAAAAGACAAATCGACTTTGAAGATATAAAAGTTAATTGCAAGAAATAAAAATTGTGAATGAAGAATACCCGAGTGCTTTTTGTACCACCCTTCTCTATGAAGGAAAAAATGAGCATCCACACCTTGAGAAACAACTATCTCCTACATGTTTAAGTTGATACGACTTCAGTAGTCCAGAATTAATGGCAATTTCAATCATTGCCATTCCTGTTCTGTAATTTAAACAGGTACCTTCTTGACTGATAACTCCATGTACCCTAACCGCAGATGGTTTACATACCCGGTAATCTTAACTGCTTCAGGTAGGACACAAAGCCATTTGTTATAATCTGTTCTTAATGACTTTTAGGGTATCCCCTTGGCTACTACTATCCATTTTAATTGAAAATAAGTTTGGAAGTTCCCATTTAGTCCCCACCCATTAACCTGAGTTAAGGTACCCTTTATGTAAAATGGCCAAGTAATGTATTAATAGAGGGAAGTCTTATTTCAGCACATATTACCAAAGAAGATTCTGATGAAGTCAGACTGTAGTTTCTGGTTAGAATAGGTATGAGAACTCTGGTAGAAATGACTTTTCTAGTCCCCACAATGATAGCTGTTAGCATTATGAAGGGATTTTAAAAGGCAGTGAGGATTACTGAGGCAAAATTTCCTAACCAAAGGCCACACTGCCTCCTGGGTCATTTCTCACGAGAAAATTGTTTAACCTCTTAGAGAAGGTTCTTTGGTAAATTTGTTTTCTTCCACTTGAAGAAGCAGGAGCTGCCTTTCCCCCCTTTCCTTTTTCCCCCCATCTCAAAAATTCCATACTCCCTACGAACAGCAGCATAATCTGGGAAGAACAGGTTTTTTGGGGTCACATTTAAATACTGGCTCTAATATTTGCTATGGACTCTGGACAAGTTAATTTCCTCATGGAGCTTGTTTCTTCCTGAAAAGTTGTTACAAATACTACCTCTATTTTGAAAGGTTTTAAGGATTAAAACTTATATATGTAAATCCCCACACACATTCAACCTAGGAGTTTGTAGCACCAAAAGAAAAATAAGAGGTTTGTACTTCTTTCTCTGATGAATGCAACCTTCTAATTTCTTCATCCTTAATCTTAAATTTTAGTTATTCTGACTCTGGGTCTTGCAGAAAAAGACAATTTTAATAAATAAAATGGTTCACTTTCACAGGATTCCATGGCAGGTTATACTTTGTAAGAAGTCACTTTTGATGTCCTATAGAATTTTTTAAATAAAGTCTTTTTAAGATTGATGTATCAGCGGTTTTAGTGATTACCTGGGTCTTTCTAAAAAAAAAAGACTGAGTTCCAGAAGTCTGTTAAACACTAGTAGTAGCCACTGCATAATGCCCTAGTTAATATTTAGTGCTGGCCTTGCCAAGAAAAAAATCTTGGCCCATGTACAAGATCTAAGAAGAAACTGGTTTTCTTGTGGAATACATCTGATTCTTCCAAATGTGTAGTTCGAGATACAGGTACTGGCTGACAACCTCACTTCTTGGTTCTGTTTTACCTTTCTATACCATCATAAATTATTACGGGAAATGGCTTAGATGAAGCTCTCTTAAAGTACTGCCAGCTAACTTCATATAATTTTGAAACTTTTTCCATTTCCTCAAACTCTTAGCTCTTTGTTATAGAGGAATGCTTGAAGTCTTCATTGGTAGGGCAATAACTGGGATATTTATCTCAGATTTTCACACCAGGGCACCAAACAGCACTATAGAAATATAAAAGCCATAAGGTGTCTCTAAAAGGCATATTAAAAATACAAATTTAAGAAGCCAGTTGGTTCTAAACTATCAGCTTTATCACACTCTGAAAGGTATGTCAACTAAACCTGACAGTGCTTTTGGAGAGAAAAACCTGGCAAAAGCACCAAAGGGATACTGACTCCTTCCTGCATACTTCTGAGTGTGAACAACTGGACAATTACCATCTACTAAAAAGACTAGCCTAGCTGCAGGTCTCAGGCTTCAACTCTGGTTTTCCCAGGATAGAGAGTCAAGTGTCTTCCAAGCCTGAATTCTTCCTCGGGTCAGAAATGCACTGCATCTTGCTAAAGCGAGTACAGGGCTTGAAAGGGGAAAAAACAAAAGCACAACAGTTTTCACCAAGAAAAGCAAATCATAAGCCAGCAAAATAACGAACATGACTTTGGGCCTCCAGTTGAGAAAGTAGCTCTTCAAATGAAAAGCAACCTTTCTCTTAATGCATGGAACTATGGCTTCTTTAGCTGTGATCTTAAGAAAGTAACTGGGAAAACAAATTACAGTTTTAATAATTTCAGTGACTTAAGTCTGTGCTCGTTTCATAAAAGTGAATTGGCGAGGTGCCGGGTGTAAGTAAGTTGTCAGTTTTTATTTCCTGGGAAATAAAATGGTAATTTTAGCTAGTTCAGCTGTCAACTACCACGAACCCCATTGTATGCTCAGATCTGCTTTACCCCAGACAAGGCCACAAAAGAACCACCTTCATATCTACATAAGCTGGAAGGCAGAAAAGGCAATCGAAGAACCTCACAGAACTCTAACAGCTTCGTCTTACATATTTTTACTTTCTGTTGGCTGGGCCAGGACAAATTCTTAGAGTACCAGTATTACTCTCTGTACCTTTTAAGGTATTTAAAAACTTTTCTATACATAAAAATCATAGTATAAGAGGATTCAGCTACTTATGTTTTGTTTAAAATTATGGTATTACCTGTTCTATTGCCCACTATGTTCTTCCTGTCCGCTCTAGTAAAAATTCAGTTTAACTTGCAACTCAAAAACCCTAGATATAAAGAATGTTGACGTTTACTGTTGAACAGGTAAATTACCATTTATACTAACTGACTGTTTCATAGTATAATGTAAATAATACAACCCAGCAGATATTTATTGAACTGTAAAGATTTTAACAAATATAAAACCTTATTGGTTTTAAGATTTTTTTTTTCTTTGTCTTCAGTTAATGTCTAAGTTGAGGCAAAAAGCCAAACCAAAGCTCCAAAAATATTTTTTGGCTAAATTTGCACAAGTGACATACTTTCACCTTTTAAAATTACAACCTACAGACACAACTTATAAAACTATGATTTTCATTTGTCACCAGATGGTTTTCTCTATTTTTTTTTTAAACATTTATTTGAGGGGCACCTGGGTGGCTCAGTGGGTTAAGCCTCTGCCTTCAGCTCAGGTCATGATCTCAGGTCCTGGGATGGAGCCCCGCATCGGGCTCTCTGCTCACTGGGTAGCCTGCCTCTCTGCCTACTTGTGATCTGTCAAATAAATAAAATCTTTAAAACACACACACACACACACACATTTATTTGAGAGAGTTAGCACATGCACAGGAGTGGGAGGAAGAGGGAAAGAGAATCTCAAGCAGACTCGAGCTGAGTGTGAAGCCCCACACAGGGCTCCATCTCACAACCCTGAGATCATGGCCTGAGCCACAATCAGAAGTTGTAACACTTAACCCACTGAGCCACCCAGGTGCCTCTTCCCTTGCTATTTTAAAGGCAGATACACTCAGCATTAAAACTGCATTGTAATGGAAACACACCCACATGCACATACATTGTGACAAAGTATATTAAAATAATGAGTTATGACAAACAGATGCATTTCATTTTGGTCTGATACCTAATTTTAATAATTGGGCTAAGGAAATTGCCCGTTAGTAATTTTTCCTTCATTTCAAAAGTGAAACTGTTTTTGTATTTAACCTAAAACATGGTTCTAGGCCAGGGGATGCACATCAGAATCACCTCTGGTGTTTGTCAAAAAACAGATATACTTTGGCCCAAACAGGTCTGGAATAGGACCCAGATCCAGGAATCCCTCTTTTAAGTACTAGGGTAACTTTATTATAACCTGTACTTCTTTCCCATCAGAGACATGCCCTAAAATAGTCTAATACAAAAACTTAAACTTCTACTAGCACATACTTACCACTTTGGTAACTTGACAGCAGTTCAGTAATACATTTATAATTATGCGCTTCAAATTATAAGCAATGGATGTTGTTATCCATTATGTGAACTGTCATTGTTAAGGAAAAACAAGTCACCATTACCACTTGCACAGTAAATAGCAAACACTTCTACTGTGTTTACCATTTCAGGTATTCTAATAAACACTTTACTAATTAACTCACTCATCTTTACAACCTAATGTAACCGGTATTTTTATTCTACAGCTAAGAAAGCTAAGACAAAGAAGAGTCAGGCACACAGGTAAAAGTGAGGGGCCAGGATTCTAACAGCAGTCTGGCTCCTGAGTCCTTGCTCTTCCAATATGGTCTTTCTACGTGTTAATTAAAAAAGCATTTATTGTCTGTGATACTAAAATGCAAAACTTATTATGCGGGGGGCGTATAAGGCCTGTTCTTTCTTGAAATGATCAATAACAAAGTCAAATGTTAAGTTTTGAGAAGACCCATGCAACCAGAGCTACTTGGGGGCTGTATATGACTCATGTCAGGAACTCATTCTGAGTTTCAGAGTTTCAAGACTCCCTTTTTTTTTTAAAGATTTTATTTATTAGTTAGAGAGAGAGAGAGAGAGAGCAAGCACAGGCAGAGAGGCAGGCAGAGGCAGAGGGAGAAGCAGGCTCCCTGCCGAGCAAGGAGCCCGATGTGGGACTCGATCCCAGGACGCTGGGATCATGACCTGAGCCGAAGGCAGCCGCTTAACCAACTGAGCCACCCAGGCGTCCCCAAGACTCCCTTTTTGATGGGGAAACTACATTAAGTTTTGTAACAGAGTGTTCTATATATCACAAAGTGTCATATTGGTTTTAGAGTATTGAACTTAGCCACCTTCACTTGTAAAATACCACTGGTATCATGCTTCTCAGGAAAGCATCACACTAGGAGACAGGTGCTCTATCCCCCCAGGGATCCTTTTAGTTTAGTCCAGAAACATGATCATTATCTTGACACTAGCACTTTTCAAAGGGCTACATCTACGTCTTTTGACACAGAGACTAGGGATCTCATGCTATACTTTTTTTTGAAGTGCTGTATGTAGTATAGTCACTATTCCTTTTCTCTCTCCTATAAAGCCCCTCTAGGAAAATTAATGTGCAGAAAGGAAGGCCCTTGAGCCAAAGGAGATACAAGTCTCAACACAAGAGTCTTGCCTATACAAGTAACAGGTAAATTACCAACAAATGTACCAAGGTGATCTCACCAAAATCCATTCTGTGTGGTCAAACAATTGTACCGAATTTCCCTCCAAGTGCTTTTGAATTTAAAGGGATCCCTTGCAATTCTTCAAAGACACCATTATTGGGAGATTTGTTACACTGGTAACAAGAACAGTATATTTTTAGGAGTTCTTCAAGCTAAGTAGCCCTCTACTGCTCTAATTTGTGCCTTGTTTTTAAAAAGGACTTCACCTTTCATTCTGTCCTACATGCTCTACCCAGTGGCCATAAATTACAGGAAGGAAACGGAACCTCCTGGGTTAGGAGGGAGGCGACGGGACAAGATAATTCTACTTCTCAACACTGTACTCCCTAGGTTTCAATTTGCCAAAATATTAAAGTCTTAAAATTTTTATTTTCTCCTTTTACTAAAAATGTACAAACACCTCTATACACAGTACAAGCCCTTAAGATAAAAAGTTTGTCCTTTAGGATCCAATTTCTCATGTCTGATGGAAGTACACAAGGATTCACTGAGATCTTTGTCACACACTCAATACCGTCGCCTGTGGAAATGATGAACGTAATCAAGAACACTGAAGCTTAATCACTCGATCAGTGCTGCCAGCTAGGACTTCACCACCCTTCTGGTAACACACCCTGGAGATTTTAAAAAACACTTTATTTAATAAAAGTTAAACATACAAAAACTGAAATTAACACATACCCTAAAAATCACCATCTTCCATTAATAGGAAGACACTTTACTATGCATATATTTGGCTTAAACTCAACTCAGGATACTGTGATGTTCACTTATACCAACAAATGCTGACAACTTGATCTAGTTAACAAAAATTACAAACTCCTCTACATGAACATAATATACAGGGAAATTCTGGTGAGATTAATGCACAAGAAATACAATAAATTTTTAATGATGAAACATTCAGTACTCTTGTTCATTAATTTAGCCTTGGGTGGTTTTTTTTTTTTTTTTTTACAAAAATAGTATCTACACTGTATACAGGGCTATACATCAGCTTTTTGTTTTCTTATATAAACATTACACATCCAAAAAATGGTACCACTACCATAAGGGAAAAATCAACACAGGAAAAGCGCAAACATTTAAAAAAAAAAAAAAAAGAAGAAGAAGAAGAAGAAGAAAGAAAAAGAAACCAAAAACAAAAACAACAAAAAACCCTTAGAAAAGGAAGCTGGTCCTAAACATGGTTCTTACATGAAATTTAAACTCAATGAAAAAATTTTAAGAGCTGGATCAATTTTAGAGATAGCCTAATAGGCTTAGGAAACAAATTATTGAAGGAAAAAACCTCAAAACAAAGTTTGACATTTTAATCAAATTAACCTATTTTTAGGCTTAATTAGCAACAGCCAGGTTCAAGTTGAAGGAAAAAAAAATCTCTTTAGCAGGCTGGTATTTTGCCTTGCTGTTCCAGTGAACTGCTACAGTATGTGGCAAGTTCAAAGCATCTGAAAATTCCAAGTTAGGACTTTACAAAAAGTACACACCATCCATTAAGTACGGGCCTGATATTAGGAAAGTCAACAATTCATCTAAGTGCTGTATTTATGCAGCATCTATCTAAAAAAGTCGCTTTACTCAACAACCTGGAGGAAGCTGGTAGTAGTAACGGAGAGTTAAATGAATAGCGGTTATCAAATGCAATTTCTTCAAGTTTCATCCTACTGGAGTCAGACAAGGACGACAATGGTATCTTCCTTACTCATCTAACAAATAATTTACCTTTAGAAAAATATAAGGATAAAAAGGTAAATGTAAAGCCCTGCAGAGATGAAATCCAACAGTTTTTCTGATTATTGAGGCATCAAATGCCTGACATTGTATTTAGAGGTATCTTGATATTGTGTCATAGGTTTATCAGCAATTCCACAAGTTCCGACTCCAACTTTTCCGGTTACACTCTCAGGTGAAGCAAAAATACTCCTTTTTACCTAGTAGAAATGAAACAGAAACCATTCTGATTAATTTTGGGGGGAAAACATTTCCAAAATACACTTAAGCAGTACAGTACACATAAAGGGAACTGGAGTGCTCTTTTAAATAAAACCTACCAGTGATGCCCAGCATATGAGCATGTTAACAAAGCAGGTGGGGTTCGTCATACTCCCTCTAAGTGGTATGTAAGGTAGCAAACAGTTTCTTGAACTTTAGTTTATAGAAGGGTAAACAATCTAGGTCTTTTGTAATTTCTGATATAAACTCTCTCATTCATAGTGTTTCTATTGCAGACAGACAGTGGCTAACGGACATACTGTGCAATATGCCAAACAGAAGATTAAAGAGGATTTTGAATTCAAGATCCAGTTACGTATTTTTTTAAACCTATGTGTCTCCTTTTTCATTTTAAAGTTATTTTAATGACAATTACACTTTTCAAATTTATGCAGTACGATGAAAGGATATACTAACCTGGCCTTTTTTGTTTTTAGAATAGGCTCTGTTGTTGAACTGTTGCCATTTAACCTTCTGGTCCTCTCTTTCCTGCTCAAGTTCTTTTATTCTCTGTGCTTTTTTCAAAGCTTTCTTCTTTTTATATTCACGCTGCTGGGCAATCATTTCTTTTCTGTGTGGATATAATAGTTAATGTCAACTCTTAGGATTTAACAGATGATTTCCTTAGAGATATTCAGCAGTATAAAAAACAAAACAAAACAAAAAAACCAAAAAAAATTATCTATAATAAACTTACACATTACATGAATAGAAGCACTAACACCAACACCAACACCACCACCAATCACCCAGTACTACTAAATGTTATTTGAAATACACAGTATCCCTGGAAGCTTTCAAACCATATCTGTAATCTACTACCTACTCAAATCAAATACATTTTTAAAATATTTATTTACTTTACAGAGAGAAAGCAAGCAAGCGTGTGCAAGTTGGAGGAGGAGCCGAGGGGGAGAGAGAAGCATACTGCGCTGAGTGTGCAGAGCCTGACTTGGGATTTGATCCCAGGGCCCCAAAATCATGACCTGAGCCAAAATCAAGAGTCGGTTGCTCAAGACTGAGCCACTCAGGTACCCCCTCAAATCACATATTTAAAGACTTTCTGATGTTTATATTGCTTTTGTCAAGTACATTTAGAAATGAATTTTAACATTAATAGCTGTCTAAACCTTTATCCGTTTCTAAAGGGACAATTACCAAGTTTCATATGCTGCATTTAGAAAAGAGATGCAGAGGTGCCTAGGTGGCTCAGTCGGTTAGGCATCTGCCTTTGGCTCAGGTCATGATCCCAGGACTGATCGAGTCCCACATTGGGCTCCCTCTTAAGTAGGGAGTCTGCTTCTCCCTCTCTCTCTCTCTGCCTGCCGCTCCCCCTGCTCGTGCTCTCTCTCTACAGGAGAATAAAGGGAAATCACAGCTTAAAATTCTTAAAAACAAAAACTGGGGTTTTAAAAAAAACATTCCTCTATATATGATCACAGCCTAAAACTCTCTCAATAATTTCTGCTGACTTTCAATAATTTATATACTGACTTTCTCACCAAAAGGATGAAGAAAGAGGTCTTTAAAAAAGAGGCAATATGATCTAGATGCCTCTGTATCATATAATCACCACTATGAAGCTAAATGTGGCTTTTTTTTTTTTACACCAATGTCAAAGACTGAAAAAAAAATAGAGATGTTACAATGTTGTACAATCTGATATTCTTATTAGGATACTCAGGTGATACAATTTTTCCAAGTTCTAATATATTTAAGTAGCTATTTAAGTTTTAAAAACCTGTGACAAATCCTAAAAAGAGAAAACTGGGACGAATATGTGTAAGATAACCATAATGTTGTTAATTCTACCTCTTAAATACCATTCAAACCATACACTTCTCTCCTCCTACCGCTGCTCTCTGGGTTCAGGCTACATTACCTCGCAGCTGGATCACATCAGTAGCTGCCTTCCCTCTGCTGCTGTCAGTGGTTATCTGAAAGCTTAACTATGATCACATGATATCTCCTCTATTTGAAATTCATCAGTGGCTGTCAAGCTCCTCATAATCTGGCCTTGACCTCTCTAACCTCCTCTCTTGTCAAACCACCCACTTTTAAGCCCCAAGTGTTACCACAGGAATTTGTTCCTATGGTACCTCCATGCTACCTCCATGTTCT
>RCUC01137379.1:0-22487 GCA_003697995.1 Taxidea taxus jeffersonii | reverse complement strand
CCCCCCCCCAAGTTTGAGCTCAAGGAAAGAGAAAATTTACAACTAAGTCTATATACGCTGTTACCTAGGAAACCAAGTCATGTAGCATATGCTACAAATATCAGTTAAAAAAAGAAAAAAAAAGTCTGGAGTGTGTTTCCCAAACCTGGAAGAACTATAGGATTTAGACGAATGACTTCTCTCATGTACTTCAAGGTAAAACAAAAATGTGAGAACTTTTCTTTCTAAAAAAAATATAAATTGCTAAAAAGTTATGAAACCCATTGATGTGACATTAAAAAAGGATCCATTAAAAAAAAAGAAAAAAAGAAATTGGCTGTTTTCTTAGGTAAATGAAACTAAGAACTAGAAGGCTATAAGAAGACTAGTGCATGGCACCATCCGCCATCCCTCTCTTCTCTCTTCCCTTCCACTCTTTCTTTTTTCTTGCTCATGTTCTCACTCTTGCTTCTCTGCTTAACTGCTTTAACTTCTCTGCACACCTATTCATTTTCTTTATAGATGGGCTTTCTCCACTTCTCCATGCATCAGGTATTTCCTCTTCGCCTCCATGCGTCAGATTTGCATGACATAAATCCAAGCAAACTCAGACTGAATTAGAAGTTTTCTTAATTCTAAATTTCTAAGAAATAGAATCTGACTAGGCTGGATGCAGTAGTTATCTAGCCCTGATCAGCCATGGCCAGGAAGAAGACCCCTGTAGAATAACCATAGTTGTGTTCTGTTTTACTTTTCTGGAACATAGGAACAGTAAAAGGTTCAGTGGATACATTCTCAGAGGGAAAAGTGTTAATAAGACCTGGACCTGGCAGTCACAGCAAATGATGTTTACTTTTTGTAGCTTGAGTGGAATAATCCCATTTTTAATTCTGTTAGGATATCGGGAGGAAATTCAACAAAAAGTCAAATAATTTTTGACACACAAGAATTCTAAATTTACCTGGGAAAATGAAAGAAGACAGACCATAGGAGTAAATCATGGATCTTTACAATTAAAGCCCCAATAAGCATGTAAGAGTGAAATGATTCTTAAAACAAATTTATTAGAAGATGCAATCTTCGCTAGCTCTTGCCTACTTTGCCCTTATAATCAATATGATTATCTTGAACTTTCTGCTGATCTATTACCCCAAAGTAGAAAATGAGGGATTTAATGTAAATTTTGGACCTATCTTAGGACTTCTGGCTAGTGAAAATTGAATGATGCTGATTTACTCAAAAAGTTAGGTGGAATGTCTCCCTTAGAGATGTATGGAAAAACAAATTCCCTCAAGTCCATGAGGATCAATTAAAAGTGAAGAGAAATTGGTGTGTTTATTTTTCATTAGACCAAAAAATCAGAAGGAAAAGTAGAAGCCCAATTTTGCAACAATGCTCTTTCTTTTTATAAAAATTAATATTTACTCAAAAAGATTTTCAGGATCGATTCAGTTATAAATGCCAATATCATACATGTTAAGCACAGCCCATAAAATCTTGGCAAACATTTAGGGTCTGTATATTATATTTAGTGAGGAGAGCAATTAAAATAGGAAGTAAATAAACTGTGTATACATACCCTTCTATGCATACATACAAATGGATTTATTCCCCATTCTAGAGAAGAGGTTTAAAGGAGACATTCATATAAAAAATTAGAAAAGCATTGAAGATTATTTCAATGAACATTTATGTTTCCTTGAAATGATTTCTTAATGGGATTTTCAGAACTCTGTGATGCTGAAGATGATCTAAGGCCTGAGATAGTAATATAATCACAGTGCTACATGCACAGGCCTTTGGTTACAAAGCGGGAAGCAGGATGTCTGTTCAGCACTATCCCTAGTAGAAGGATAATAAGATTTCTGTGAAAGGCCCATTCAAATTACAGCCTCTGTGTGTGGTTTTCTTTCATCACTTATTGATTGGTGTTGTAAGACCCTCATTTCTTTATGATATGTAAAGGACTGCTTGAGAGTAAGAATTGAAGTTAGTATTGTTTCCACTTACACTTACCAAGTGGATTTAATGGACATGAAAGATTGAACACACTGTAATAACATATTTCTTCATTGTTTAATCATTAATAATACTTGATAGAACTTCATACATGTTTTAATGTCCAGCTTAAATTTTTAATGATTTGAACATTCTATAAAGATTCAATAGCATCTTAAATAATACTTAACTAAGCATGGGAGAACAGTATTTACTAAAGGAAATACTAAATGCTATGCTATGCTGGCTTCATACCACATTTTTAATCTTCCTGATCTTTGTTAACTACACAATTCTAATTTAGAATAAATGAGTAGATAGTTCATTTTGGCAAGAATGCAATAGCAGGAGCTGTAAAAGGTTTTTCAAATTCCCAGGGATTAATTATTTTACTATGCTTTCATCTGTAGAAGAGATTTGTACTAAGTTCTAGTTGGAACTTGAACCTAAAACCATCTCAGCTTTGAGGTACACAGCAAAGTTATCCTGAGGAAATTGCATAATCAGTAATTTCATATCAGTGAACATCTCTAAATATTCAGTATTGTAAGGGCATAGCAGAGGTGGAAGAAAAACAGGACAGTTTGCCAGTAATGAGTGAAAGAGCATGCCTTTATGAAGACATTCTAGACATAATATACATGTGGACAGTTAACTGACAAGTCCCAGTGATGTTACTTGTTTTGTGAAATAAGTAATTTCAACATGCCCCTGAAGATCAAGGTTAGGCCACACCATTGGATCATTAGGGTATTTTCTTGGTGAGCTTCAAAGCAACACTGTTTCTACATTCATGTATGTCATCTTACAGTTTAGCATTTCCTGAACTAAAGTGAAACACATTTTCTCATCAAAATGCAAATATGCTTAATAGATACAATAGGATTAAATATTTAAAATATATTTTCATTTTTGTCAACATACTCATGGGTGTACATAGTGAATGTTCTTACGAGAATGCTCGCAACCTCAAAAAATTGGTGTTTCTACCTAATGGCCAAGTACCATGAATTTTTTTTTTTAGCTTTATTTAAACATATAATGTAACCCCACCACCCTCTCCCAACCCCTCTCCCTCCCACCCCCCTCAGTTTGTTTTATGACATTAAGAGTCTCTTTTGGTTTGTCTCCCTCCAGATCCCATCTTGTTTCATTTTTACTTTTCCTACCACCTTAACTCAACGGGGGTGGGAGTTAAGGTGGTAGGAAAAGTACCATGAAATTTGAACACAGTGATGATTAGGGTTTAGTCCACTTAGGATTCTGCAAGGGTACTTAACCTGGAGTCCCTGAAATCACAAGAGTTCTTTTGATAAAGAATTAGAGTTCCTGAACTTGAGGAGGAAAATGCTTATATCATTGTTTTCTGTATATTGCTTATTTACTAGGTAAATGCTATGTTCCAAGTCTGTTGCATAGAATAAAGCCATGATGATGATGGGGTTTACCTCATAGGGTTTGGGGATACCTATAGAAGTATTTTAAAGGCTTGTCACAGTGCTTGTTACCATAATGAGAACTCTACAAATGGAACTTATGTTTAATATTATGTTTAATATTTATTATAATGGCAGGCCTATCTAAAAACCATTTTGCAAATGCCACATCCAAAATATTCAGATATCTCCATTAGGCACCACAGCTACCCAAACATGCATTAAGGGATGAAAATGCCAGTCAGTGCATTAGTAAGGGAAACTATCATTGTTAACAGTTTACCTCATAACTCAGAGGAGTAGGCCACTATCTCCTTGGAAATAATTACTATCACCACAGAGATAATTCATCTGCACTTATTTCATGCCTTATTCTGCTTGCTGAGACAGTCACATGAAGGAGTATAAAACCATTCCCACACTAAATAAAGGTTAAATTTGTGTCAATATTAGTCTGTGGTGGTATGTACACATAGATTATAAATTTAGCTGTGGCCATAGTTACAGGCAATTCTATAGGCCACTTCTTATCATTTTATCAGAAATGTTGGTTATTGCCACCAAATCAACTGGCTTAGGTTGAAAGTAGCTCTTAACTAAAATGTCATCAAAGACTTTTTCACATAAACTTAAAAAAATACTAAATAGAATATCCTCTCTTAATTAGTCCTTGTCTTTCTTATCTACACCTACCCCTCCACAACACCAGGAAAAAAAAGGGTCAGAAGTTTTTGTCTCTTTGGGCACTTGCAAAAAAACTAAGCCCACAATTTTTAAGTAACTGTGCCTTTCATTTTTGATGTTTTATAAATGAAAATTAGAGTTTAAAAGTATTCCCTTTATCAATCATTATATAGTTTAAACATATTCCCTTTATCAATTATCATATGGTTCTTACCTGTGGAACATAAGGAATAACATGGAGGGCATTAGGAAAAGGAAAGGAAAAGTGAAGGAGGAGAAATTGAAGGGGGAGATGAACCATGAGGGACTATGGACTCTGAGAAATAAACTGAGGGTTTTAGAGGGGAAAGGGTGGGGTGATGGGTGAGCCTGGTGGTGGGTATGAAGGAGGGCAGATATTGTATGGAGCACTTGGTATTATATGTAAACAATGAATTGGAACACTACATCAAAACTAATGATGTATTAAATGGTGACTAACATAACACAGTTAAAAAAAATATTTCCTTTATTTAGCAGCAGATGCAATCTATATACCTACCTTTGTGTCATCTATCTCAAAAACCATCCATTTGAGTTTTCATATGTTTAAAAGTCATCTGGGGTGCCTGGTTGGCTCAGTCAGTTAAAGCATCTACCTTTGGCTCAGGTCATGATCCAGGGGAGTCTCCTCCCTCTGACCCTCCCCTGCTCATGAGCTTGCTCCCTCTCGGTCCCTCAAATAAATAAAATCTTAAAAAAAACTTCTGGTATTGAATACCACTGGAGGCCTTTCATGCAAAAAAAAGTGCATCTGTAACATGTTTTATTAGACATGGTGAAAATCCTCCAGGGCATTATTTTATATATATATATCAACAATTTGGGAGAATATGAATGAAGACACGATTTTCTGGGAACATGTGTCAATATAATAGTCTCTGGGTCCTTTCTTCGGTTTTTATGATTTGCTCTGGTTTTTCAATGTACTTCTTGTGTCTGCATGATAAACACCATGATCACAATTGTTCATAAATCATACATATAAGTCAGCCATCCTTAGATAACCTCAATATCAATTTATTTTTAAAAATTTACATACAAATTGTTCCATGAATATGGCTGCTGCTAGATAAGTCATGGATGGAATGTTAATGCTACTTTAGGTTTCCTAATAAAGTGATTTATATCCTGGAGTTCTTCAGTGAAACTTTCATGTTCACATGATTACCTTAACATTCCTTCTTTGAAAGGCAAGCATGCATTAAACAATTAATTTCCACTCTTAACACTCAAAATCCATTTGGAAAAGGAGACAATCAATGAATTTGAAGGTGCCAGTGAATAATTAAATTTTAGCTTGATATTCTATTATAAAATTTCTGTTTTCCTTTTTTGTTTTTACATTCATATACAACTTTTATAATAGATGACATATTCTGGGCCAATGAAATCTTTGCATATTATTTTGTAAAATGAATTCATTCCAAATTTAACATATAAATAACATTTTCAGTATCCTCTAACATAAAATACATACTTGCTAAAGAACTTTATGGTAGTTGTGATTTATTTTAGGTTGAACAATGTAATGTTTAAGCCCAAAGATCAAGCCCCTGACTTCCTATATTTGAATTTATTTGCTGTCATTATCGTCTCTATGACCTCAAGGGTGTTGCTTAGCTTCTCTGCGCCTCAGTTTTCTATATCTTTAAGCTGAGAAAGGAATTGCTACCTACCTCATTTGGGTTTTTGAAAATTAAGTGAGTTATTACTTAGGAAGCACACAAATATTTCCTGCTCAGCATAAGTACTATGTAGCTATTTGTTAAGTAAATAAATACACTAAGCCTCAAATCAAAGTACCACATTCTATATACAAAAGCTGATTCTAAGAAGAGGTAATTCTTTTATTACATAAGAAACTAGCTGAAATAAATTGCAGATTGTTCTAATTGACAAAATGCCCAAGATCTTATCCATTTTCTTGAATGGATGGAGGCTTCAAGCTTATAGCAACTTTATTGTAAAAGGTAATCTCAGAATTTTCTGTTCCTCTTTCCACTAGAGTCACTATCTCATTCACTATCTCACTGCAGCTCATCTACTCTTGTCTGCTTACACATACCATATTTGAGTTCGCTCTACAATCTACTGAACGGCCACCCAGTCTATGAATAAAAACTTTAGGATTTGGATTGTCACTGTATCTCCAGGCTGTCATTCCATCTTTGCACAGTTCAAGGTTTCTCCCTATTTAGACAAAATTACTTTCTTCACTTCAACAAATACATTTGACATCCTTTCAAATATATGAAAACTTTTAGTCAGTACCTTTCATTCCAAGCCTATTGTTTTCTTGACTAAACACACTCAGTATTTTCAGTTGTTTCCAGATAGCATGCTGTTCATATTCAGTCTATTTTAGTACTAGACAGATCATGGAAGTGGAATATGAATGTCAAAAAATAGGAGAATTACATAGAATTAATAAGCACTGAAAAGCAAGCAATAGAGGAATTCTGGTTAAGATGATACCATGAATTTTCATTTAGGTATTTTCCTACCCTATTCCCTACTCCAAATGTACACTATTGACAAATAATACGTGGAAAGAGATTTTTTAAGAATGAGCTCAAAGGGATACCTGGGTGGCTCAGCCGTTAAGCGTCTGCCTTCAGCTCAGGTCATGATCCCAGGGTCCTGGAATCGGGCCCCTCATCAGGCTCCCTGCTCCATGGGGAGCCTGCTTCTCCCTCTCCCAGTCCCTCGGCTCTGTTCCCTCTCTTGCTGTATCTTTCTCTGTCAAATGAATAAATACAATCTTAAAAAAAAAAAAAGAATGAGCTCAAAAACAAGATAAATATGTATGTGTTGGGCCAAAACTATACAAAATACAAAATAGAGATTAGTTATGATGCTATGGGCATAGTAGATTTGTGTCTGGAGTCAGTGTTGACCAGGAGGTAAGTTCCCATGGGGTAATATCTATTTCTAGTCAGAGAACCAAAAGGAAACTCACCTCTTGAAGCAGTGAGGTAGGATAGAGATTCTAGGCAAAAAACAAACAAACAAACAAACAAAAACATTTTTTTTCTAAAACAAAATATTCAAATAAAAAAATCTGTTGGCTGACTTATTTTGTTATATCATATAGGATGCTGTGGATTGAGAAAGGGAGCTAGAAGGGAAAGAAAAAAAAAAAAACTTACTTCTTGACCAGAAGGTGAACCAAACAGCTCATTGGCTCAATGGCTGTGTTTGCAACATCCCACACAGTCATTACTGAACAAGATCTGGAAGCACCGTTAAAGATCTAGTTCAGGTTTGGGAGTTGGTAGGGCCAGTTAGAGGTCATCCTAAAGCTGCTTGAGAGGGCCGAATGAATACAGATATAGAAACTAAAATTCACCTTCCAATCCAAAAAACTGAGAGTCTGCAAAGCAAAAGTACAAGATGCATGAACAAATACTTCATCGAAAAAAGAAATGAAACAAAAACAAGCAGGAAACAATAAACGACAAAACTCAAAAAATGATTAGAACCTTGCAAATGAAGATGGATATAATGGATATTACTGAAAAAATAGGATAAACTCTGAACAGAACAAGCCTGAAGAGATCTTTAGGAAAAGACACACAGAAATAGAAAAATATAGGGGTGCCTGGGTGGCTCAGTTGGTTAAGCAGCTGCCTTTGGCTCGGGTCATGATCCCGGGGTCCTGGAATTGAGCCCAGCCTGGTGTGGGGCTCTCTCAGTGGGGAACATCCTTCTCCTTCTCCCTCTGTACTCACTCTCTCTCTCTCTCTTGCTGTCTCTCAAGAAAATAAATAAAATCTTTAAAAAAAATAGAATATACAAAGGAGTAATAAAGAAGCATGGTTTCAGAAATTGTGTGTGTGTTTATTAGCTCCATTTTCCTGACTGAACCAAAGTGTTACATAAATGATCTGTAGCCACACAGTTAATGATTCATCAGAATTTGAATCCAGTCAGTATAAATCCAAACTTTTTCTCAGGAGAAGCAAGAATAAGATAAAAGCAATATTTGTAGACATAGTAGTTCTTAATTTTTCAGAACTAAAGAAGAATATATGCCTCAGGTCAAAAGCACTGAAAAATAAATTAAACAAACTCAGTTCCTTAGCTGGATACCTTGTAGCGAAACTGAAGAATGGAAAAGGTTGACGAAGTCTTAAAAGCCAGTGCCACAAAAGAAATTACCTACCAAGGAGCAATAGTTAGATTGACACAAACTTCTAGAGAACAAAGGAAGCCAAAAAGAATGGAATGATGCCTTCACCTTCACCTTCAGAAGTTAACTGAGAATCTGGAGCTTTTACTGAGGTAAATTCTCAATCAAGAATGAGAGCAAAGGGCACCTGGGTGGCTCAATGGGTTAAAGCCGCCGCCTTCGGCTCGGGTCATGATCCCAGGGTCGTGGGATCGAGCCCCACATCGGGCTCTCTGCTCTGCGGACAGCCTGCTTCCTTCTCTCTCTCTCTGCCTTTCTGCCTACTTGTGATCTCTGTCTATCAAATAAATAAATAAAATCTTTAAAAAAAAAAAAGAAAGCAAAATGAAGACACTTTCAGTCTCAAAGACTTTGAGAGTATGCCAACGTTTTGCATACATTTTTGCAAAAAGCAAAAGGAACTGAAAGAAAGGTTAAAGACACTTAATATAAAAATAAAAAAAATTGACAAAACATGAGAAAATAATAGTCTTTATAATAAAAATAAATCTAACAAATACAGGTCATTTGAAAGTTAAATTCTCTAAAATGTGTCAAATTTAGGAAAAGATGTATTTTCAATAACTATTTTGAGTACCTCAAGAATATAGAGAAGAAGTAATCACACTGAATAGATAGGTCATGGCAATCATAGCTATCTGTCTGCACCATGGCCCTTACTCATTTTATATTGTTATTATTTTTTTCTTCTTCTAACCCAACTCCTTCTCCCTTCCCCCACCCCAACATAGTTATTCAAATGAGTTTAGTCTCTCTGACATGTATTATGACATTTAATAATTAATTGCATTGGTTAACAAAGAAATACAAAAAATATAATCTATTGCTTTCAACCTAGCACAATTGTAAAAAGTAGAGAGAAAGTGTGAGAAACCTATTAATTGAACATCTAAGTCCAGGAAAGAAATAAAAATATACACAGGGTAAGATTCTAAATAGAAAAAAAAAATAGTAATGTTGAATAAATAAAATATCAATATTTATAAAAAATATAAATAACTTAAATTCATTTATTAAATGGCAGATTCAGACTATATTTTAGAAAAAGAAAAAATTTAGTTCTGTGCTATTTTCAAGTAATACCATACAGAAAAGGATGAAATTAATGATGGAACATATCTTGTATAGGCCGTGCTACCTAAAAGAAAACTGGAACATCAAAATTAGTACTGGAGGAATTGAATTTGAGGCAAAAATATTAGTAGGAGAAATCTATAGCATTTATAAATTTGTATGCAGTCCACAAATTAGCCATATAGTATTAAAGTAAAATTGATTAGATTAAGTGCTCTTTTAGGGTACTTTATTAACCAGTAATATACCCACTCAGTTGCTCTTAATCAAATTTATATTTCTTAAACAAAATATATAAGACACTGTTGGAAATCTTGCTATCCATATGCCAATCCATATCAACCTCATTTCTCTGATCCAATAATTACACCAAACTGGAATAAAACTTGTAGGAATTTAGCCTATACTGACTCTCAGAATCCTCCTCTAGTGTTTGCAATATATTCATTTAAATAATTTTTTAAATTTATTTTTATTTTTTATTAACATAATGTATTATTTGCCCCAGAGGTACCAGTCTGTGAATCATCAGGCTTACACATTTCACAGCACTCATCATAGCACATACCCTCCCCAATGTCCATCACCCAACTACCCTATCCCTACCACCTCCACCCCCAGCAACCCTGTTTGTTTCCTGATATTAAGAGTCCCATGGTTTGTCTCCCTCCCAATCCCATCTTGTTTCATTTTTTTCCTTCCCTACCCCCCATAACTCCCCATTCTGCCTCTCAAATTCCTCATATCAGAGAGATCATATGATAATTTAGGGGCACCTGGGTATTTCAGTTGGTTGGGCATCTGCCTTCAGCTCAAGTCATGATCTCAGTGTCCTGGGATCAAGCCCCACATTGGGCTCCCTGCTCATTGGGGTGCTTTCTTATCCCTCTCCCCCTGCCTGCTACTCTCCCTGCTTGTACTCTTTCTCTCTCATTGTCAAATAAATAAAATATTTTTTTAATCTTTTATTGGATTTTGTCTGGGATCTACATTAACCTCAATCATTTCAATCATGTTCAGAGATCCCTTCCTCACCTTTATGAAAGTCAAAACTGCCCCTTTGTTTTCAACTGTTGATCCATATCTCCCAATCTCCAAGATCCTTTAGTAAATAGAAACAGGGGGTTAGTAATTGCATTTCTAAGTACACATTTGAGATTAATTTTTCTGGACCAAGAAAAAATTTTTGAGCATTGTATTTTTATTACAAACAATAGAGGGGAGGAAAAAGCATATTCTTGTTTATTACAACAAATTTAGAATTTAACGAGGTAAAAACAAAACTTTTCATCACTAATGACTTATTCTTTTTAACATCTCCTTAATATTTACCCATTAATAATATTCAATGTGAAAGCCTACAGGTAAACATTTTTGCTACCATCTTTCTCTCTCCATATAGAACTTATTTATATATTTGTTCTAACCAATATTGTTTGACATTTTTCCTCAGACAGCTATATGTTTACTTTTAGGCACACTATGTGTAGTAAGTAAGAATAAGAATATAGGCTCTGAATTTAGAAAGAATATGCTCAGAGTGCTAGCTCCACCTAATTACCTTCATCTCAGCTAATTTTTTCAGTATATGAGGATTAGGTTAAACCATATACTTATTACACATTAAGTTTGTTAACATCTATATGCCTGACTTTATGTGTATGCAAAATAAGGATAACCTTTGGGGTGCCTGGTTGGCTCAGTGGGTTAAGCATCTGACTCTTGATTTCAACTCAGGTAATGATGTCAGGGTCATGGGCTCAAGCACCATGTCTTGCTCCACATGGAGTGTGGAACCTACTTGATATTCTGCCTCTCCTTTTCCCTCTGCCTCCCCTTTCTCTCTCTCTCTAGAAATTAATTAATTTATTTATTTATTATAACCTTCTGTGGAGGTAATAAGGAAACATTTAAAAAAAAACCTAAACAGAGTGACTGGATCATAGGAAAATACTTACTACAGTGTAGTTACTTTCATTCTTTCTTTCACAAAATAACCACCAGAAGATAAGTGTTTGAGAATTTCTTCTTTCTCTCCAAGCATCCCACAAGTATATTCCAGAGTGGCAATTAGTGGATCTGTCCCTAGCTCTATTATTAAACATCTCCTTGCTCCAAACATAACCAAAATATGTCATTTCTTTTTACTGAGTTTTTTTTTTTTACTATGGATTTATTGCAAAATCATTTCTTTAAATCAAGGGCTATGCATGCAAATGCTTTAGAGCCCAGGCAGGTCTAAAGTGAACTAGTGGCCCACTAGATGGAATATTCCTACTGAGAAGAAGAGGTCCAGCCAAAGTAGCTCTGTGAAAATAGGTGACCATATTCTCTAGTTTTCTTTTGTACTTAGAAGTGATTGACCCAAAGAAAGTATCCAGTAAATATTTGTAGACTAGGAGCACCTGGGTGCTCAGTCTTGATTTCAGCTCAGGCTGTGATCTCAGGGTCATGAAACTGAGCCCCACATCGAGCTCCATGCTGGGTGTGAAGCCTCCTTAGGACTCTCTCTCTCCCTCTGCCTCTCACCTCCACCCTACTCACATGCATGCAGGTGCTCTCTCTCTCTATCTTTCTCTCTAAAATAAAACATATATATATGTATATGTATATGTATATGTATATACATTTGTAGACTAAATGGACAGATGATATATGAATATATAGAAAAATGGTGGAATATTTTATATTTTAAATGAACTCGTGTTTTAGTTTATATTTTAACTATAAATATGAAAAATAAATATGCAGTTCAAAAGTCAGATTATATTAAAACATATGCTACATTTTGCTTTCATTCCTATTCCTTCTACTCTAGTCCCTGTCTTCAATGAAGACTGCTTATATATAAATTTCCAATTTATCTTTCTGGTGTATTTTCTTGCTATGAAACATGTAAGTGTGCACATGTGTGCATGTGTTTTGCCATCTTTCACACACAAACCATGAACACATTATATGTTATGCTTTGAAACTTGTTTTCTTCACTTAAAACTGTATCCCTGGAAATCATATTTCTAGACTTTCTCACTATATTTTAAGGTCGCATAATTGAGTATGCCATGATTTATAAAATGTGTTACTTATTAATGTACATATTTGGACTTACTACAAATGTTTTACAAATACTGCTGTTACATTTACAGATGCTGTTACAAATGATGGCATTGTGTATATGTTACTTCATATTTGTAGAAATGTAACTTCTAGATAGATCACTAGAAGCGGACCTGCTATGTAAGAGTAAATTCATATACAGTTTTTAGAGATACTGGTAAAGTACTGATGTTGGGTTTTACTATTTTATATTCTCAACAACAATATATGAGTCTGTTTTTTTAACAGCTGCACCAGTGGAGAGTGTGCACACCTTTGTATCTTGTATTTTTCTTATTCCAAGCTGTATTATCTTCTGTATATTTAAAGAGAATTTCACCTTTGAATGCCCGCTTATATCTTTTCCCCATGTTCTACTAGGTTTTTCTTATTCTCAATCTTAAGAGCTCTTTGTATATTTATGAGATTAATTTCTTGTCAGTGATACAGTTGAATATATTTTCTTTAGTGTTTTCATTTTGCTTTAAATTTGGTTCATGTATTTGTCTGTTTATATTAATGTAGTTGAATTCATCATTCTTTCTTATATTGTTTCTGAATTTGAGTTAAAGATTTTTCCATATCTTAGGTTACAAAGGAATTTATCCTTGTATTCTGTTAATTTTATTATTTAAATATAATTATATCTATGAGTCATTTATTTGTTGCATGGTACAAGAGATATAAATGTCATTTTATACTTTTATGGATGGGTACCTTATTGTCATAATGCCATATATTTTGAATATCTATATTTTCTCCAACAACTGAGATACTACATTTAAAATATACTTACAGATTTCCATTTGCTATTATGGATGATTCTAGACTTTCTATTATGTTCTATATTTTTATACTAGTATCACAGTGTTTTAATTAGACTTCATGGTATGTACTAATAATATCTTATGTTACCTCCCTGATTGCCATATTTTTCAAGTTTTCCCATATATTTCACAGCTGATTGTATTATATCTAAACTCCAACATAATATTAAATAACACTGGGGGCACCTGGGTGGCTCAGTTGGTTAAAGGCTCAGGTCATGATCCCAGGCTCCTGGGATTGAGCCCCACATTGGGCTCTCTGCTCCGCGGGGCACCTGCTTCCCCCTCTTTCTCTCTGCCTATTTGTGATCTCTGTCAAATAAATAAATAAAATCTTTAAAAAATAATAACACTGTATATGCATAAAGCATTTTTGTCTTTCTCAGATTTCACTAACTACTTCCTCTCTTTCTCTGTTCCTCATTAAATATAATGCTGTATTTTGACCAAGGTATAAAAATATCTTACATGTTAAGGAAGAATACATTTATTTCAGCTCCTTTGGGTAAATACCAAGGAATGCAATTGCTGGATTATGTGGTACATTTATATTTTGTTTTGTAAGAAAATGCCAAACTGTCTTCCAAAGTAACTTTGCCATTTTGCATTCCTACCAGCAATGAATGAGAGTTCCTGTTGCTCCATTAGCTATTATTTTTGACTTGTTCCTCTCTTCAGTACTGTCAATTTTTGCTTCATGGATTTTGTCTCTTGTTAGGTGCACATATGTTTATATATATTATATCTTTCTTGTAGATTGACCCTTTTATTATTACATAATGTCCTTCTTTTTTTCTATTGTTATTTCGTTGTTGTTTAAAGCCATTCCAAGCCTCTCATATTGGCTATTGCATGGGGGATATATTTTGTTGTTTTTTTTTAGTTTTTTTTTTTTTTTCCATTCTTTTACTTTCTGGTGTTACTTGCCTTCAGCCTGAAGAATTTACTTTAGTACTTTTTGTAAGGAAGGTCTGTTAAGTGACAAATTCTCTCTACTGTTAGCCATCGCTAATTGCTAGCTGATTGTTCTATTGCTTTTGACAATAATTTATCCCTGAGGAATAAATTACTCCATAGTCTGATCAAATTAAATTTGAGCTCTTTGAAGGGGAAGACTTTGAGGCCAGGCTTTGATGCTGTTCTGAGCCTCAAAATGCTCCTTTATTTGTCTCTTTTTCTGGTCCTCTCCATTAAACTTCTGGTTGCCCTGTGGTTTCACTTGTTGCTGTCACGGAACTGACAATTCTTTCTTAATTCCTTACCATCAATGCCCCCATTGTTCTTGACACTGCCCTTGGTCTTGAACTTCTACATTTCACTGATAATAAAGTCAGTCTCCTTCAAGAGATCTGTGAACTATGAAGCACTCTGTTATTATTTTCCACTCCCCTGGGAGAATCTTTGTGTCCCTGCTTTTGAGCAGGGCATGAAGACGGAGTGACAACTCTGATCTGTAAGTGGGTCACTTAGTGGAGGCAGTATCCCCTGTTCTGAACTCACCTTCCATTATGAAATTTCTCTCTTATGACTAAGGTGAGGGTGGATAATTGGGGCCAAATATTATCTGCCTCTACTGCATGGAGTAGAACTTCTCAGCTATGATTGGTAGATGAGTGAAAGAAGTAAGCCCTAGACCTGTCAACTGATTTTTCCTAGAACAGATCTTTCACAGCCAATTACTGGCAATATGTAGATGAGACATGCTGGTAGTCTACCATTCTTGGAGAGAAACTATAGTTCTGTGCTGGGAAATGGGAGAAGAGGGAAGCCTAATTTCTTGGCTTCATTTGCCCAGAGTGGTACTTCTGTTTCTATGGTTATTTTTCCTTTGTCATGTTCTCTTATGTTTATGTTTTTATCCATTTTTCATTAATTGGGTTGAATAAGGATTTGTTTATTTTAATAAAGCACTGACTTATATTTTCTTATTATTCCTAAGGCTTTTTGTTTTTACTCATTACTTTCTGCTTTTTTTCCTCTTATTATATCATTTTTTCCATTTTCCTTCAGCATAGTTCTTTAATATTTTTATTTGAATATTTAATACATTTATCTTCATTCATGTATTTTTATTGACTTAAGTAATTAATGCTGTGAGTTTTCCCATAATGTCTTTTAGATAATATTCTATAAATTCTAGGATGTACTGATTTATATTATTATTGTTTTTTAAATTATTCTTAAAACTTCAATATGTTTTTCTACTATGGCCAAGAATTTATTTGTTTCAGTGTTGAAAAGACTTTCTGATATTTTACTTTGTTATTAAGGTCTAGTTTTCTTGCAGTGTGATGAGAGATTATTGTTAGTATTAATCTTGATTTATGAAGCTTATTAAGTTTGCCTTTGCAAGCTAATATATGGTCAGTTATCCTATATATCCTATGTGTATTTTTGAAAACGTGTATTCATTATTCTCTAGTGCCAATTTCAATATATTATGGGATATATACTGCTACTTATGTTACATTTTCTATATCCTCATCTATTTTTGTCTACTTCCCTGTATTGGATTGAGAATAATGTGTGAAAGACTACTAATACTATGTATTTCCACTTACTTATTCTTGCATCTCCTGTGGTTTCTACTTTTGGAATGAAGTTGCCATGGGATTTTCTGCATAGCTGCCTCATTTGATGAATTAGCCAGATCGTGCATTTTATATTCTTGCTTATATAGTTAGCTGTTTTACTCCTTTTTTAAAAAATCCATTTTCAGTGTTTTTCTCTTATTCCCTCAAGTAGGGACCAAAGAGTGACACTACATTTTTGTATTCTTCATAGAATCTGTTTTAGGGTTTCCCTAGTTAAGGACTAAAATAAATATATATCTATTATTCAATTTGTGGTTTGATTATACTAAAATAATTTCCACAGAAGAGTATGTAATGTCTGTCTGGTAATGTCTACATTTAAAATAAGCTCCAAATATTATAGTATTAGTTATTATATGTTTAAACGACTGAACTGTTTGCTAATATAGCCAATTTGACCAACTGTCCAGATAAACCCAAACAATGAGTTTGTTACATCAAAATGCATTGCAAATGTGTTTGCTCAGGACTGAAAAGGCACAGAAACACTGCCAAACTCATTCAGTGCAGAGATTAAAATGAACTTCTGATCTTACTCTTTGAAATATGGGCATTCCACTATAATTACCATCAAAATCATGGCAATAGTTAGATTGGCACTTCAAAAGAAATACCTCTAGTTTCTAAAACACTATGCAACAAGCGCTTTAAACATAATGTTTAAACAGAAATCTTGATAGAAAGATTCTATGCCTCTTGTATTTTAAAGTTAGTTTTTAAAAAGTTGACTTTTTGGAAGAAACTGAGGTGTCTGACTTTTTAGGCAAAAGATGCAGAAGCAAAAAAAAAGAGTCACTTTACTTTTATAGATTAAAAAAAATTAAACAGTATAAACAACTGCAACAGATGTTCTATTGAACATAGTATCAAGGAAAATATCAGGAGATTGTAAGCAGAAAAGACTATATATTGGGTTAGGGTGTTTCTTTTTATAAAACTACATTATTTATGTTCAGGTGTCAACACCTACAAAACATGGTTCACTAGAATCACAATATGTTTACTAAATGCCACTGGTGATTTTATGAGTACCTTTCTTAATTATTTGGGTTCATTCATACAGGTCATTCATATTAGCAGTCAGAATGTCAGAGTGAACTCATTAAATCTACCACTTATATAATGACTTGATTTCTCTGAGTGTCTGTGATGAGTACTGTCAAGTGTTTTTCAAGATCCCACTTCTAAAATTTACTTGTAAATAATCATATTTTTCCTCACAAAATATCTATGTCAAGAATGAATTTTCCTTTCTTAAATATGATTTTTATTAATATTCTGTTAAGTTACTTTTCAGTTTTTGATTTACTACCATTTTTTATTTTTTTAATATATTATTTACTTATTGGAGAGAGAGAGCATGAGCAGGAGGAGGGGCAAAGGAAGAGGGAGAAGCAGACTCCCCGCTGAGCAGGGAGACCAATGTGGGGCTGGAACCCAGGACCCTGAGATCATGACCTGAGCCAAATGCAGATGCTTAACTAACGGAGGCACCTAGGAGCCCCTACCACTATTTCTTCAATCCAGCATCTTCTGAACAGGATTAAGTTCAACACCAATGAATTTTTCCTAAATGGTGAGAATGTAGTGCCCATACTTAATGTGATAAAGGCTGATGGTTCATCAGGTTATGGTTATAACAACAGCATTTTAAATAATTTGTAATGTAGATTGATGATCATAATAGATCAAGTAGAGAATTATAAGGGACAAGTAAAAGGCAGAAAATAATACTGAGTTGAAGAATACTGAAGAATAAAGATCCTAGTAAAGGTGAAAACATTTCAGCATAAATGAGGAAATGGGATACATGAAATCTTCAATTAAATCCAAAAACCATCAAATGAACCCATAGTATATTCTAAGTACTTTACAGTAGAGGGAGAAGAATCTCTCCATGTTTTCATTCAACATGTTACTATCATTGTTATTTTTAAGAAACTGCTACATGCTTAGAATTGTGCTGGACATAGGCACTGATGAGGCAATGAGCTGCCCACCCTCATAACTCATAATTTGAGTTAAATAACTCATGCATTTGCAGCTTACAGCCTGGTTGAGAAGACAAAAATTAAATATAGCAGTCACACAAATAAATGTAAAAAAATGACAACAGTGTTAAGAGAGAAAAAGTATGTAATATAATAAAAAGTAATAAATAAAAAGTATGTAATGCCCAGCGTGCATACAACAGGAGGGTCTGGATTAGTTTAAGTGTAGTAGGACTCAAGGACAAGATTTCCCTAAGAAAATTTCAACAGAGCAGAGATCTTAATTTTGGCCTGGTTGAAGTAGAGTGTTCTATGTGGTAAGAATAGCATATACAAAGTTCCTCTGGCTAACGCAAGCAGAATATTGACTACATATAAGTAGCTAAATACAGGCTCAAAGTGATTAGTTGACAGTCTAAGTTAACATGGTCAAAGGGGCAGGTGAAGCAGGAACTTAAAAGTCCAGGTTGAGGGGCACCTGGGTGGCTCAGTGGGTTAAGCCGCTGCCTTCAGCTCAGGTCATGATCTCAGGGTTGTGGGATTGAGTCCCACATTGGGCTCTCTGCTCAGTGGGGAGCCTGCATCTCCCCCACTCTCTTTCTGCCTGCCTTTCTGCCTATTTGTGATCTGTCAAATAAATAAATAAAATCTTTAAAAAAAAAAAAAAGTCCAGGTTGAGTAATTTACCTCTGTCTTGACTCTATGCTGGAGTCAGCTTACACTGACTCTCCATGGTGGATTGTTCACATCTTTTGCCAACTCTTCACTCAGTGATACCATGCTGCAGGCTTGAAATTGACCACTATAGGAGTAACTTATGGGAATTTGGCAACTCTACAAATTAGGGGTTTTTATCTTCTCCAAATCTTCCCTGCCAACTGATTGCCAAACACTTAACAGCATAACACTGCCTCCATCCTTCTAATAATAATGATTGAAAAAAAACAACCTTGCAATCTTTTGAAATGGTGGCAGAGCTAATGATGTGGGACTGGATCAAATTCATGTTTTGAAAAAGAAAAAGTACTCTGGATGCAGGATGGAGAATGGATTGAAATGGAGATGTAGAATCAGAGAAAACCAGTATAAAGCTATTAGCAGTCTAGCACAAAGTTGATGGTGGTAATGGGGTTAGAATTAGAAGAGATTTTCAATATTGTCTTATTTTCTGATTAAATCTGGAAAGCTCCAAATGACAATGGGCACACAAGGGTGATGATTTTATGGTTTGAAAAGGTGAATTAGAGTAATTTGAAGTGAGTAGATGAAATATGTACATGATGTTGGGTGAGTTTTCAATACAGGAGCTCATGTTAAGCACCAAACTGTCAGATGCTTGGATGGAAATGAAGTAGGTTAAATAGACTCTGAAATTTCCAATAAAAATACAATTCTGAAGGATGATATTAGTAGGGATAGAGAGTTGGACAAGTAAATATCATGGACTTCAAAATTGAAGTAGTGGTTAAATTATGCCAAAGATGTGGAAGCAGGAAACAAAGAGAATGCTGCTTTTCTCTTAATCTGTGGAAGTTTTGGAGCAGTTGGGAAAGAAGAGGTGCCATTAAGAAGAAAATGAAAGGGGGGAAATGCTCAGTTCAGACAAAATGTGCATTGGAAGAAAAATATTGAGGGTATCTCCATGGCAGCTAAGTCCCAGCCAGATTCTCCATTTTACTTTGAAGCAAAGCCTTTCAGAAGCTGTCCAGTGCTTGCTTGGCACGTTGAGGGCTGGGAAAAGGGACAGACATTATTGAAAATTGGCTGAAAGGATATGCAGGAGGGAAGAGAGACAAATAAGCAGCTGGAAAACACTAATGAAATGTTTGTAATGAGGTGGTAGCTAAGACTCAAGAAATACTGTCTTACATTTCCCCAGATAGTAACTCCAAGAATAAAAAGTGATTACTTTTACTTCTCTTACCATTCCAAGCATTTCTTGCTAGAAGTTCCTTCTATTAACGTATCTAACTTGCAGTACTCAGTAGGAATTTTGGTAGAAACTTACCTTAGTATTTGCCTTGGTAGAGTAAAAGATGACACTTGCCATCAGTTAGCAGAGCATGCAGTGTACTTAGAGTAGGAGATGGCATTTGCCCAGTTAACAGACCATGTGATTCTTATTCTGTTAGAAACACATTGGGGGAATTTTCCTCAAACTCAGCACATACATCTCTGATTCTGATAAATGAGAATGTTTCTTCAATCATCTTGTTGGGTACTAATTTTTAGTTTAGTTTAGTTTCAGGCATTTTAAGATCAAATCACAGGACATAATTGATGTGAATTAAAAATTTTATTTTTTTAAAGTATGGCTACCCAAAGTCACAAACTATTTAGTTAATATATTTTATAATGTTATAGTTGACTCACAAGGTTAGCCAGAAATGCAGTTTACCATGAATACACTATAGTCGTTCCTCCTTTTTAAATATCATGTGTGTAAGTATATGTATATGTATTTGTTTATATATAGACTACAGAAATTTGTGTGTATGTATGAATGTATGCGGATGTATGTATGAATATATGCGGATATATATATGATATATATATATAAAGATATTTTTATGTGTATGTGTGTGTGTATTTATGTGGAAATATATATGGAGAGAGAGAGGACGAGACCTTGACTTTTTTACTTTAGATTCTGCTATGGTTGCCTTAACAAAAGGGAAAACAACTATAATAGACATTTTAAGTATGAGCTATTTCAAGACATCAAGGAAGGTTTACTGCCATAAGGCTTCTAGAAGAATCTTTCTCAGTACATTGCAATACTGTGAAAATTTGAGGATCTTGCAGGAGAATATTTTTGTTTTTAAATTTTTTATTCTTTTTTTCTCCAATAACTATATTGCTTAGTTACTAAAGGGACATTATTAAAGTTTGCTAAACTTGATTAATCTAAATTATTTATACCTTTCAGGGGTGAATATGAACAAGCCTTTATCTCCCTTCAGATACCTGGCAAATACAAACACAAAATGTGCAATCATGACATAAAATTTCTAAGACTTTTCTTTTTTGTGAACAAGATTTTAAAATTTTGACAAGTAACAGTTGATTTAGAAGAGGGAAACCTCTTGAACATCAATATATTGTGTTTAATAATATTGAATACCAGTTTTGTTTTGTTTTGTTTTACTGAACATTGTTTTTACTAGATTTCTCTATACATTTTTTTCTACTGACATAGATTTTATCCACACATGAGGGAGACTTTTCAAGAACATGTCCCTGAAGTGTTAAGATGTTATTATAATGTAAAATTACTAGAGTGATTCTTTTTGACAAGATGGTTATATGGTTAATTATTTTTAGCCTTTTTGTTTGGTAGTTTTTTCTATAATAAACACTTTATTTAATAAACTTTATTAAGTAATAGAATAATTTGACAAAGCAATTAAAATGCCACCTGAAGTTCTTCATGCTGTTTTCTAGAACCACACTTAGTAAGTCTACAACTTGTTTCCCATAGCCTTAATTTAAAAGAAGTCAGCACTTATGTAGCTCTTATGTTTTAGCCTTAGTTCCAGTTCAAATATCCACAAACCTTTTAATCCTAACATGTGCAAATGTTTATCAGCCATTCTTAATTTTTTTTTAAGCTTTTATTTATGTATTAGTTTTCCTGCCGAGCAAGGAGCCCGATGTGGGACTCGATCCCAAGACGCCGGGATCATGACCTGAGCCGAAGGCAGCCGCTTTACCAACTGAGCCACCCAGGCGTCCCAGCCATTCTTAATCATAATATCACCCTTGGGATGTATTAAAATTTAAATTCTTGAACCATACCATACATTAAAAAATAGTATGTCCAAGAGAAGACTTCATTTTAAATAATCTTTGTAATTAAACTAATTTTAAAATACAAACTTTCAGGATGACCCAGACCACAAACCAGTATCTTCCTTACCTAGTATTGCCTGTAGTCTATTCTCGTAGCATCTCAGGCCAATTTGTTCTATTTCTTGGCTTCTTGGGAGTGCAGAAACTCAACGCTAGTAATTATCATCAGGGAGTTGTGGGAGAAAAGGCAAGTATCATTAAGTTAGCTGGTGTCCTCACTCCATCAAAAAAAGTGAGTTGTTGTCCTAACCCTGTAGTAGCAGTCAGGGGCAGTACAGTAGGGCCACGGAAAGGGAAAGATACTCTCGCTAAGCTTCTAACATTGTGATAGTTTGGGTTCCTTTTCTATTGGTCTTTCTGTCTTTTTCCCCCGTACAGACCATAGTCTGACTTATGAACCTTCCTTCTAAATCTCTGCTCTGTTTTGACCTCTGACTTTTGATATGACTATGATATTCTGCTTTCTGATATCTTTCTTTTCTTGATCACTTGGGTTTGGGACACTAGACTCTCAAAATCTCTTTTTTAAAATGAACACTTAAGAGAGTTTCTGCCAAAAGATTTAAGCTATTTATTCTGGAGAGAGCAGTAATGATAGTGAATTGAGTCAGGCAAGGAAATACACTAATCGATCTAGATGTTCTTTTTGACCATATCTATTGAATTCTGGCATAGATACACTGCATCAGGCTATAATAGAAAATATTTAAATTAATTTGACA
>RCUC01137378.1:0-32135 GCA_003697995.1 Taxidea taxus jeffersonii | reverse complement strand
ATAGAGGAAATTCCGTTCTCGGGTTGCAGCATAGTTGACCTCACAATTATCGCCAGGAAAGACAGCAGAGAGACGGGTTTTTAACTCCCTGGAGTTTCTATGCCTCCTCTTCTCCGTGTCCCTCTGTACTGCCCCTGGACCAGCATTCCACCTGAGCTGCATTCTGTATGTCTCTGGGCCGTCAGGTGCCTCCGTGAGACCGGGAGGCGGAAGAGGATGTTGCCGGCTGAGCCACTGGGCTCACGGGCCAGGACACTGTTCGTGAGACATCTGACTTAGGGCCTGCGCCCATTCAGCTCTCACTCCACCCCCGACTGTAGTCGGTCCTCAACGTGTGTATTTGGAATTAATGAGTGAGTAATAATTTTACAAAGCTCTCATATTTCATGTCTAGGAAGTCCTGGAGAAACCCTCGTTTACAGAGCAGAGCTTTCTCAGGGTCATATGACGCGCGAGATACCCTTGATCAGGACTACACTTGGTTTCCACCTCCTTGCTCAGCGTTTTTCCCTCCCTGCTGGACTACCTTATCTTTGTATCTGTTTCATGGAATTGAAATGAAGGTTAGGAAAGCACAGCACCGGCAATCTGACGTTGCTGTGGAAGGGTGCGCGTTTCCCTCGAGTCACTCAAGGACCGAAATCCACCTGGTGGGAGTCATGTCGAGGTTAAGACACTGTGCCCTTCCACCACTGACTTCTAACAAGGCAAAAGCAAGAGGGGGTCCCCGGAGGAAGCACATCTCCCACGACCAGGATCGCACACAACATACAACTGCACATCCCAGGGACTGTGGCGACGGCAGGAGGCCCTTGAGGACAGAGCTAGCTGCTGCTTGAAATGCCATGGCACTGGGTGCCACCGTGGCCCTTGCCCCCATCTCCGAGGCGGCTTGCCCCTCCTGTGGCGGGGTCCCCACGCCCACCGCAAACTGGCCGGGCTGGTTTCCGTGGTGCCTCAGACGACTGGTGCACTCGGTGCACGGAAGGAGGGAGGAAAAAGGGCAGCCTTTGGCGCACACTAGAACGAAGACCACGAAGCAAGGGCTCCCATCTGCCTCGCCAAGAGATATCCAGAGGAAGTGGAACCACACACTGTCAGACCCACATCCGACAGATCACGAGCTCAAAAGACGCAAGAGCTGCTTCAGGGAGCGAGGATCGATGTGGCAGCGGCACGGCTGAGCAGAACGGAATCCGTGTGGACGGCAGCATCCAGACTCCCGGATTGCTGTGGCCTGTACCAATGGCCTGGCATTTTGCTGAACTACATGATAGTCAGGAAAGCAGAAGTAGCTTCCGACCGCTCAGCAATGTTTTCTGTTACGGGGACTTTTCTCCTCTCGAGAGGCAGGGATGGGAACGGAGGCGCGGAGACACCGGCCTACCAACCAGCCTGTGACTCCAGGGTAAGCCCATGGTCGCTTTGTCCAATAAAATGTGAAATCAATCTACCAAGAAAACCTATTCCGGACATTTTAAGCGGCAACTTGTTTATACTCATCAGGTCAAGAAGCTGGATTTGTGAAATGCAAGTGCGAATCTGTGTCCGTGATGCGTGCCGTCCTTCTACTCACCATGGATTGAATCAAGCAGAGTACGGAATGAGAACACAATCCACACACACTGCTGTTTTCCAGATCATTTCAATTAAGAATAATAGCACTGAATGAGCTTATAATTTCATACTTGTCTTGGCCTTCCTGCTCCGAAGATCACAGACAAGCAAGGGCCCCCGTCGTGCTCACCGCTGTATGTGGGGGCCTCAGACAGCACGCTTACAATTGGGCACGTTTTGAGAAGTTTTAGCGTTTGTTTTTGGATACGTAATCAATGTGGTCGCTGTTATGAATGCTTGCGGTGAGAGGATGAGACGCCAGGAGAAAGCCTACTTAGCACGGGGCTTGCGTTGCTCAGGCCGGTGACATCCTTGGGCGCCTACCTCACTTACAAGTCCCGCACAGATGGGCAGGTGTTTCTAAGAAGCAATGACTTCGCAAGGGTTGAACAATGTCCTGGCTTGAATCGTGGCGTCTCTTCCAGGCTTGCGGTCTCACCGAGGGGATGTGAAGCTACACCCACTCCAAGGGGTGCCTGGAGCCTGGAGCAGTGCAGTGAAGACACCCAGACTGTCCCCGAAAACAGGCTGTTTCGTTGGAGCAGGACAGGACCGGGACGTCCAGGCCTCCTTCCCCCGCCTCCCATCCTCTTGCCCCAGTTCATCTCTCCCTCCCAGTCTCTGGCCCCCTCTGTGTGCAGCCCGAGTCTCTGGTGTGGCTGCCACGCTCTGGACCTGCTACCCCCAGTGGCCTCTCTGTCGCTCTCTTCCTCTGCATCCTGTCTGCTCACCAGAGCACATGTCACAACCGGGGACTCTCCTACCGTCCGGCCTGACGTCCTTGTGGCCGCTGTGGTGCCGCCTTAGAGGCCCATTTCTTAGCTGGTTGAGGTCACTCCTGTCCCTGGTACCATCTGCTTCCCGGCCTGTGTCACCAACACAGCCACCTGGCCAGTGTTTGGGAGCATGCCGCGCCCCTGACCCTGCGGGCCCTTTGGGGCACATGCGTGATTTCTTTCTGTCCTGCTGCGTGGTCATTGGCCAGGGCACTCGTCATTCATCACAGCTCCGCCCCAACAGCCCTTCCAAAAAAATCGGTGCTGAGCCTCAGATAGCCGGTCTATTTCCAGGATGGCTGTGAGTTTGCATTGTTGAACTTATGTCCATACTTTTCACATGCGCCGACGCTCACGCCGCCATTTCCCCGTCACCCTAATTGAAGCAGGGTTTTCCCACCGAGCCGGGCGAGCGCACCTGTGAGCGGACCTGCAGCTGGCGCGCGGAGGGGCAGGTGCACGCGGACCGGCAGCACCTCCAGATCGAGGACCTTTGTCTGCGCCGCGGGTGGAGGTGCGAGGCGCACAGGGCTGCGCCCTGGACCTCCCTCTGACCCTCCAGGAGCCCGGGAATTCCCAAGTCGCAGTTGAGCCCATTCCTCCCGGCGGCAGGCTCGGAGCGGCCCCAGTCTTGATCTGCCCGAAAACTTTCTTCTTTTCAAAGGAGCCATGTTTCGGAAGGAGGTACTGGATATCACCATCCCGCATCTTCTTCCGCCCTCCTCTGCCCTGTCCAGACCCCTTCCTGCCCCTTTCCTCCCAGCCTTGCCTCATTGTCCGGCCCCACCTGGCTCCTGCTGATGCTGGGGGACAGTCAGGACTAACTGCCCCTGGGGACCTACAGAGAACCCTCGGGGCTGCTGCACCTGGGCCAGACGGCTGAGCTGAGACCAGCACAGCAAGCACGGGTTCCCCGTCCGTCTTTCACAACTAGAGACCAGAACTTAAATGTTCCCCCACGAAAAGCAATCGTAACTATGTGGAGTGACAGATGCTAGCTAACTAGGCGGTCATCCCACTGTGCCTGCACACGTATCAGGTCAGCTCACTGTACCCAAGAAACTTACACGGTGGCACCTGTCAGTGATACCTTGTTTTTAAAAAGTAACTTAAGACTTTCCTCACATCATAGTCTGGGGAGCTTGGATAGAGACTGACATGGCCAGGAATACTGTTCTGTCATTTTAGTGTCTCAAACACTCCTTTCTTTGCTAATAAAGCTTTAAATTACCACCACGCAAGCCTCATTCTAACAACCTTCTGGTCCTAACCCCTTATTCTAAATGTTCACAGATGGTGAGGAGAATGGGCCTCCCTTCAGGAGGCTGGAAATGCCTGTGATGTGCAACGGTAAGTGGAGGTGACCCCCACAGGCCAGCGCCCGCCCAGCACCAGTGAGTGATGTCCTTCCTCCAAAGAGGGAGGCCGGGAGCTGAAGCTGGTCCTCAAAGTCTCACAGGTGGGACTCTGTGAGGGCAGAGATGACTTTTGCAATTTGCTTCTATTTTTTTTCTTTAGATTTTATTTATTTGTCAGAGAGAGAGAGAGAACGAGCACAAGCAGAGGGAGTGGCAAGCAGAGGGAGAAGCAGACTCAGCAAGGAGCCCGAGGCAGGGCTCCATCCCAGGACCCTGGGATCATGGCCTGAGCCAAAGCCAGATGCTTAACCAACCGAGCCCCCTGCCCTCAGGCACCCCCTGGAGCTAGCTTGTGCTTTGCTCCAGCTGTTGGGGTGTCCTGGGGAGCCCCGCAGCTCAGGCACCCTTCCAACTAGTCACCACGCTCGGCTAGGGACATGAAGGTCAAAGTCGGGGTGGTTAAACACTGGGGGGAGAGGCAAGCACTTACAGGCTTTTATTTTCATGTGTAAGGTCCTTCAACGAAGAGCTGTGTCTTAATTTCTCCACAAGGAAAAGCCAAGGTCACTGCCTTTTGAAAGGAGATGCATCTTTTATGAGACTGTAGCTCCACTATTCTTTATGCAACCGTAGGATCTTCTCAGCGCTACGAAACCCAGGGGAAAATCTGACTTGCAGCACTTAATGAAGCAAAGTTTAAACTGAGGCCACCATCTGCTGTCGATGAAGCGGGCCCTTGCCTGAGAACCAAGAGCTCTGGGCCTGGGGCCACGCGCCCTCTCCTCCGCCCACACCAGGACCCCCGCCTCGGCCAGGCAGGGGGGCGCCGTCTGGCTAACCTGCGGGGCTGTGTACCCAGGGGTCACTCCAGACTCATCTGGAGCGCTTGGGAAACACGTGCCTGAAGACGGCTTTCACCGGCGGTTTAGTCAGCGCGCTGGACTCCACACGAGGGAGCAGGCGTTTCCACTTGCTGGGGGGCCCCCTCGCTCAGGGGAACCCAGGCACCCTCAGGCAGACGTGCAGCCTGACACAGAAGCCGAGGAGCAGTGCGTGCCGGAAGGCTCCCGGCGTTGCCCGCGCGGACTCGGAGCACCAGGGACCGCGCCCCTGGAGTCCGGCTCCTGGGCAACAGCCTGGTGCGGACGTGGCTGTGGCAAGTAGGCAGGTGAGCCCCGTGCTGACGAGCTGAGGCAAAGGAAGCCCCGTCAGACCTCTTCTGAGTTCTCCTTGGGAGCTCCTAGAGCCACAGGCGTGCCAGTCCCTTGGGAGCTGGAGCGGCCCTTCACCCTGTCTTCCCCGATTTGGACTAGCGGGAGGAGGGAGGGGGCCCTGCAAAGGGCCCGCCCAAGAAGAGGGGGTGATCTGGGGACCAGCGCTCCACACTCGCCCCCGTGGACTCGATCGATTGCACTGGCCACACAGAGCCCGTTCTCGAATCTCAGAAAATGCTGGCAATGGCGGTTCCTACTTAAATGTTCTCTTACCTGACGACGCATAGAACAAAAAAGCAGTGTTAGTTCAAGAGCAGGACACGGACACGCTGGCACGCCCAGCCCATGCCCCACCCCTCCGTAGAGCGCTGTCACACCGGCATGAGGGGACACTGGACACACGGTGCTCACATGCTGACTGCAGCCACGCACAGACAGACACACGTGGCAGACAGAAGGCAAGAGTCCCTCAGATAGCGCTGGGGACAAGGCCACCGCGACTTGCCTCGCAAACATTGTTACAGACGAAAACTTTCTCCTTCATGTTCTCCAGGGCCACCGCGACATGGCGCGTGCTTCAGGAAGATGGGGTAAATTCCTAAATGACACCAAGTGGTTGCTTCCAGACGGAGAGATGTGGGATGATTTCTTTTTCCCCTCTACTTATTATTACTTGGCAATCTTACACAATTGAATATATTGTTTTCCTAGCAATAAAAATAAAATATATGCACCCAACTCCTTGTAGAAGTCTCCAAACAAAACAAGAAAAATGGGTCGGCCTTTTATTCCACGTGCCCTCGAATTGCATTATTCGAAGGTGAGGCTCGGTGCCCTCGGACAGAACAGTCTCCCCTGCGCCCGTCACGGCTTCTCTGTGCAGAGAGCATCACAGGGCAAGGCTGCAGAGGGCACCGCAGCTGCTGGGCGGGTCTCTGCCGTCCTGCTTGGGAGCATGTTTCCTTTCCCAGCTTGTCAGGGAGTTGGAGAAAGCTTTCCTGTTCCAGCAACTGAGACATTAAGGTCAAAAGTTACACTGTCAAGAACGAGGACCAGAATGACATCCTAATTTTCCATTCATAAATTTGCTCCCCGCTGCTAGGGCTGGGCTGGCAAGCCGTCTGGTCGTCACCACTGCGGGCATCCCATGTCCCCCAGAGATGGTGCAGGGGAGGGGAGGAGAGAGACAAAAACTACCGTCAGTGCAATGTGTGACGCTTTTTACTTCTTCTTAAAGTGTGTGATGAAACGCTGCCAAGACAGTGCTTGGTTTCCTAAATTTTCCACGCCAGTGGACACACCTAGGTGTCCTGAGGGCACATTTCTCAGCAAGCCTCATTTGAACTTACCCCTTGTTCTGTCCTGCTGTACCCAACGGACGGGAGATGTGATCTTTTAAAGGGACTTTTAAATACATTTCGACTTCTTATAGGATACATCTCTTGAGTAACACAAGTGATGAGAAAAGCTGGGGGAAGACGCAGGGCAAGGAGCCGTGGAGTGGGGCCCTGTGGCGGGGGGCCCTGTGCTGTGGGCCGTGGCTGCCCTACCTGTGCCCGTCCCCGCCTCGCAGGGGGACCCCTGCACCATTCACAAATCTCAATATATTTTTGTGCACAAATGTAAATATATCCCTCGCTGCGTTAATGGAATGCCCACTGTGCCTTGATTGAAAGAAAGAGCAGGAAGTATAGCAGGATTCCGTGGTGGAGTTCTCGTCACTTAAGTGACTGGAAAATCAGAGTTGAATATTAAGAAAGCTTAGTGTGGGCCCAACTTTCCTACCAAGAGTTGTATGAGCGCAGGGACAGATCCTCCTTTTTTGTTTCTGTAAAGCCCTGCCTTGCTCAAGGCCTGACAAGGAGTAGAGACCGGTAAATACCCCCGAAAGGGACAGATAAGCACCGTGTACTTACTAAGTGGCCCAGTGTCACTGGTATTGCTCCACTTGTAACCAAGGAAGTGTGACAACTCTTCCAAGCGCCTGCCTGCCCCAACTGAAGACAAACCACATTTTCTCTGCACCGACAGAGAAAACTGGACACCTTAACCAGAAGAAAACGTACTATCCTGCCCTTTCCTCCTATGTCTCACTTTCTTAGAATTTGTTCTAGACTCTGTTGAGAACAGCGGCTGGCACGCAGTAGGGGCTCCATAGGCCATGCCACGGGGGCAATGTATGCACCTGCTCCCTACACGGCTTCCATTCTCCAAGCACTCGACCCCCCAGGGGATGTTGTGGGCACTCTTGGGAGGAAGCAGGCCGGACTCTACTCCCCAGAGACCCCAGGCACAGATTGGCCATGGTAGTCGGGCATGCAGAGGAGGGCCTGTGTCAGAAGACATTGGGCCTCAGAGAGTCCGTCCAGTGGGTAGGCGTTTGCCCCGCCCCGGGGAAGCGAGTGCCGTGTGCTTGGGGAGGTTTGTGGCAGCTCGCACTGCAGAAGCAAAGCGCAGGCCGGGGCTTTAGCAGCCGGGCGTAGAGAGAAGAGGTCAGGTCCCCGGTGGGGACAGCGGTTGGGGAAGGCGCTTGTGGACCAGGGAAACCCTCATACGGGTCTGTCGGCTGAAAAGCTTGCAAAAAATTGCAAATTGTGGGAGAAAGCTGAGGAGGGGCCAGAGGTAGAGGGAGGAGGACTATGTCCCAGCGGAGGCCGGGAGAGGGAGTCGGCCCTGCCAACTCAGAGGTAAAAGGGAGAATGAGAGGCTAAGGTCCGGGAACAGGAATTGTGTTAGGTAAGAACACCCCTTATCAGAGTTTCCAGAACACGTGTGCTGCAATCCAGCTTTGGGCAGGCTAATCCCATTTTCAAAGCCCTGGGAGAGTTTCCGTATTCTAAGACATTCTTGGTGAATTGTTTTGCAAATAGAACAATTCTCTTGTAAAATAATCTGCTAGGCAAACTTGTCTTTTGGACATTTGCTTAAATCAGACCGTAGGCTCCTGTGGCATACTTCGTAACTGGGACGGCTGGATTGAGCACCCGAGAGAGAGCGAGACAGAGACAGAGACAGAGACGCTCAGGCAGGCTCCGTAGCTTGGTCAAAGCTGGCTGTAGACAAGCGCGAGACTCCCGAGCTCCTCGGTCACCAGTTACACTGCCTACAAGAGAATGCACATCTGCGCTGGGTTTTGACGTCTCATTTCGAACTAGCCCAGGGACGGAGCTGGCTTGAATGCTTTAGCTTCGTTTCGGTTCCCAGCGCGCCCGCTGCGGGAGGCAGAGGAAGCCGGAACCCAAACGCGCACCTTTCCCGTGCGATTAACTCCTCTCCCGTCTCCGTAATGGCTCGGGGAGTGAAGCGGGGCGTTCTGGATCCCAGCGGCAGCTGCCTGAGACCCGCGGCGTGGCTCTGGCATCTGGACGCTACACGACACACTTCAGTCTATCAAACTACTGTGACTCTCACATTAGTTTCTGGCGAAAAAACGCCCACATCACAGAAAAATCCTCACCCTGATGGGCAACCTTGTTAGCGGCTGTTCCCGCAGAGGCTTCAGTTAGGATGGCTACACTGACAGACTCAGTTTTTTGAGTGACTGAATTTTAGAGACACCCCAAAAGCAATTAAATACAGTCTCTCACGGAATCCTAGAGATTACAGTTTCAAACATGGTTCTCTTTATGACGATGTGTGTTTGGTCCACAGAAAAATATTTATGCTTATCCTAAGATGTTTACTTATCCAGCTACATACGGATACCTCCACGGAAAGTCTCGGAAAACACCACCCCCGTGTGCTGTCATCTCTGCTGGGGAGGGGCCGCGATCCCATGACCCATCCGTGTCCTTCAAGTTTTTGTTGGTTTCCATTTGCAGAATTAAACAAGAAACATCTGAAGAACTCTTGGTTGGTGGACATTTAAGAAGGAGCAGAGAATGTCCTCATAAACAGAAAAGGATAGTGACCCAGCTTCCACAATCCCTTATGGGATATGAATGTTCTTCCGCCGTCTGACCACACTCACGACATCTGTACGGTGGGCGGGCAGCTCACTTGCTGGCATTCGGGACCAGGAGGCTGAATCTCAAGGTTGAGTGTCTTGAGGCTCAGTTATTTGTAATGGGGCTGGAGGTCGCTGGGAGAAGGGCAGGGCGCACAGCCCAAGGCGCACCCGACCACGACAGGTGACGGGAGCCGTTCCCGTGTCCACCCCAGGAGCAGGTTTTGCATAACAGAAAAACATGATAGAAATGCAGAGCGGTGCCTAAGAAATGATCTTTGGCAAAAACTGGTGCTCCTGGATGTTGTCTGAGTGGGCACTGCCCTCTGACCTATGCCCTATGACCTGCCTGCTCTCATCTGTAACCGAGAGATCATCTGGGAGACACGAGATGCCGACATCATTGTTCTGAGGTCATAGGTAGGACAGCGACGCGGAGGAAAAACTACTCGGCTATTAGCCACTATGCACAGTGCTGTGTTCCATTACACACCCAGGGCCGTCCAGCGCACGCACCAGGAGCCGGGGAGGGGCGGTGCACACACCACCTAAGCTACCAGACACATGACCCGGCGTGCCCCTGCATCACAGTTTGGGATGGGGTCTGCTTCATACGAATGCCTCCAGCAAGGCAAGCTCTTGCACCAAAAGTGACTTTTAAAATGTAGGCACAATGGGCAGAACCTCGAGGACCGAGGAAAGGAAGGAGCAGCGGTGGGGACCGTGGTGGAAGGTGAGTGGGCTCGTCCAAGCAGCTGGCTGCGGGACGCCTGGATAGCCCCTGCAGCCAGCCGCCCGCTGTGCGGGCTCCTGAGCCTCTACTGGGTCATGGAGAAGAACCCTGGCCGCCTGAGCCCTGGACCCGCTCCCCACCCACCTGGAGCGCTGGGACTGTCCCGACTGCTGGGGTCCTTTCTTCAGGAGGAGGAATGTTGATTAGGCTCTGAGGCTTGGCGTCAGGTAAGCCAGGAATTCGAAGTGTCACTGGGCAGACTGACCTCACCCATGTCCTTCCCCAGGGCACACAGACTGTCGCGAGCTGTGGATGCCGCGGAGCGCCTCCCCTCTCCACCCCCTTCCATGTCACAGGCCTTCCTGAATCTTGTATAAAGTAATGGGTGGAAATTCTTTAAGATTTTATTTATTTATTATTTATTTGACAGAGAGAGAGCACAAGCAGTGGCAGGGGGCGGGCAAAGGGAGAAGCAGGGTCCCCTCTGAGCAGGAAGCCCCACCCGGGCCTCCATCCCAGGACCTAGGACCACGACCTGAGCCAAAGGCAGGTTCTCAACCGACTGAGCCCCCCAGGTGTCCCCATGGGTGGAAATTCTTAACTCAGTGTCTGGAAGACAGAAGTTTTAGCTTCCCGGTGATTATAGCGATGCCAAGAGGAACTGTCAAGCAAACTCCAAACATATTAATGGGATTTCCACGATCCGATGGTCTCCCAGAGCTCTCCCACCTACACGGCAGGAACCAGTCTAAGATCTGGAGCCTCAGTAACGTGAAAACAGCAGCTACTCGTTCCCATAAGGATGGATACCCATGGGTTTGTAAGGATCAGGGTGACGCTAGGAAAGAAGTCTTCTAACTGATACCAGTGTATCCCACAAACTTATCAATTCGTGGAGCAGCCATGAAGCACCATCATTGCTGTATGTAAATCGACCTGGACATGACACCATAAATAAACATCCGGAAACACTCAGTGGAGGTGTAGATTCAATTAAGATCCAATAAAAAGCCTGCATAGAAGAATAAGAAGAATTTAACTGTGAACCTTACTGTCATATTCTAAGGTGACAGAAATGAAAATCTCTCTTTGCAACACAGGGTCTACAGAGAGGGCAGGACCTGTGGAAGGCAGAATCACGGCCCCCCGAAACGCCCACACCCTAACCCCTGACCTGTGACTACGGCGTCTAACTTAGCATGAGATTGAACGGGGGATCTCGAGATGGGGATCTCTCCGGACCACCCAGCAGGGCCTGGTGTAATCACAGGGTCTTTCTAAGAGAAAGACGGAGGCCGGAGAGTCGGGCAGAGGAGGAGAGGCTGGGCTGCTGGCTCTGAGGACAGAGAGGGTCCACGAGGCCAGCAGCACAGGTGTGTCTGAAGCTCGAAAGGCAAAGAGACGGTCGTCCCTGGATGCTTCCAGAGGAACCAGCCAAGCAGAGAGGGAGCGTAGCCCAGCAGGACTCGCCTTGGACGCCCAACCTCCAGAACCGGAAGGCGAGAAACTTGCACTGCCGCGGCCCCCACGCGTGCGATAATCTGGCGCAGCAGCACAGAAACGCCGGCAGGGTCCTTGGCTTCTCGCGTTGGCAGTCTAGCTTCACCCACCGGAGGGCCCCGGGTTATTTTTGTGTGGCTTGAAGCAGAGCGAGGAAGAGAGCTGACAACGATAATTAACTCGGCGGGTTCCAGGAAAGCACGCGCGTCCCACAGGAGCAGAAACCGTCAGGTGCCAGGAAGGAGATGACGGCTTCCACCCCAAGGAGGACCCCCTCCAGCCCGCGCACGCCTGCCTCCCTGTCCGCGTTCCCGAGGCTGACGCGAGTGGGCCGCCTGAGACGCCCGCGCGGGACCTCGCAGCACGGACGGGAGGCGAGGGGACCCAGCTGGGACACGCCACGGTGCCGGCTGGGTTCTCCCGTCAGTCACCGCCTAGCCAGTGTCCGCCTGTGCGAGCCACTTCCTGGCCACCTGCCCCTTCCGCCTGCTTCAGTGGCCCATCAGTGTCGGATTATTTATTCCTGCGAGGGAGTCCACAGTCCCGCAGGGACATCAGCGGAACGTGGGATGGGCTCCGCGGCGGGTGAGGACCGGATGGGTCGTTAAAGACCGCAAATCTCAATTCACTTCCGCGGATGAGCGCTGCTTAACCGTGTCGATCCCTTACTTAGTAGGAGCCAAAGTAGCTGAACTTTGGCCCATTCAGTCCGGCCTCAAGTGCTTCTGAAGGATAAGGTGAGTGACCGTGGCCGAGTTCCAGACCCACCTGTGGATGTGAGTGACTTCCCTCAGGCCTTTCCAGAACCTTAACGGGGCTGACTCGTCTGCACAACCTTCAGAGATCAGCCTGAGTGACCTACCCGGACCGGCTCTCCTGTCACTCTCCGAGCCAGAGTCCGCTCTAGAGCACTCGCTCCGCATATGAAGGCACACAAGCGTCACAGCCTTACCTACAACGGGAGAAAACTGGGGAAAAGCCGATGCTACGGGTAGAACACACGTGAAGCTATGGTAACCGCACTGAAGAGAGTACTCTGCAGCCTCTCAGACTAACATTTACAGACTTTAATGCCGCGACAAAGGGACCTAGTAGACGGTGACACGCAGAAGCCCAGCACATGTTGACGTTCATGAAAAGCTGGTCCCTCTCACCATGAGATGAGGGCGGATTTTTACTTTTCTCATGGCTTTCTTTTCGAGAATTTGCTTACAATGAGCAAAACTCCTCTTCTCATCAAGGAAATCATAATGTAAATTATCTCTAAATGCTCGAGGAGTCGATGCACGTCTGGTACGTCTCGGGCTCCCCCTCCCCGCCGCGGCTTGCTTCTCGCCCCTGGGCGAGGGTGTCCTCCGGGGAGCTTCTTCTGCGTCTCTCCCTCCAGCACGCGGTGGGGCCCCCACGCCTTCAACCTAAGGGGAAGCCGACGCCAGGCTCTCTCCGGTCCTCCAGCCGCCGTCCCACCTCACAAGAGTCCCGGCATCCCCTCCCGTGAAGGAGCACGTTTAGGAAAACCTTGGACATTGAAAGAGGTGTGTGCGTCAGCCAAGCAAAACACGCCGTGTTTTCTCAATGCCGGATAAACGCTCCCATCGCTAGACCCTCGCTCGCTGCTAGTAAGGGAGTGATCCGACGGGAAAGTTACGTGAAAGCAAACACAGTCATATGCCCGTTTTCAAGGACGTCTTATTCTCACAGAAAACTTACCCACGACTAGGTCAGGAGCTTCTTCTGAGCATCTGAGAAGGACCAGCTTAAGTTAGACAGAAGTTCGTTTAATGTGCTCCTACTAGGCTCTCAAGGGAAACAAAATGTGAAGAGATTTACCTAAAGTTATTCCAATTTTACCCAAGGGCAAAATGTAAACGAAAACTCAGCCTTTCCTGTTCTCACTTCAATCCTGTGTCAAGTGTTTCAATGGCGGGAAGGAAGACAGAACCCCCCTCGGCCCCTAATGCCTCAGTTTACCTTTCTGACTTTCTCTCTCACATACAGCGCCAAATTGCGTGATGAAGGGGCTTTGGTCCCCCATCTCTAATCACCTCTTTCTTTGCCCAAATGGCCCCACTTCCCCTTCCTCCAGCCCATGGTGTGCAGATTCTAGGTGAAGATTCACCCTTTCCATGGCCTCTTTCTGGACCCCAGTAATTTCTCCGTCATCCAGCCTCACGGCTCTTGCTGCTTATCTGTACTGCCCTGGAAGAGCCGGTCTTGTCACTGACCTCCAGGGACATCTACCCGTGTGTCCTGGATTCCGCAACCCTGGGGGTCAGTGACATAGCTCCACACAGCGTCAGCACAGGAACTGTTCTTTAAAAAAATATATTTACTTATTTTAGGAAAGAGAGAGAGGTAAGGACATGGGGGACAGACAGAAAGAATCTCAAGCAGGCTCCAATGCCACACCTAGCACAGAGCCCAGTGCGGGGCTCACTCTCACGACTGGAGACTGACCTGAGACACAATCAAGAGTTGGTGTTCAACTGACTGAGCCTCCCAGGGCCTCGTGCAGAACTGCTCTTGCAACCTAAGCAATTCTCACCTTAATTTAAAAACTGATTTATAACTTCTAGAATATAAGAACATGCATATAAGGCAGGCATCTTGTGGATATGATGGCAGAGATAGGTGGGAGGTTGGGAGCTGAGGATGAGGTGTTGTCTCCTCCCCAACACACTAATACTGGTGTCTCCCACGCAAAGGAAAAGTCCCTCTTCCTCCTACTCATCCTCTCACCTTCAGGAGAATTTCTGAGTGTGCTCTGCAGAGTGCCCTTGTCCTCTAAAACTCCTTCCCTTTCTTTTTCCCTCCTCTATCTGAATCTTCCTAGAACATCATCCCCTCCTCCAGGACAAAATTCTTAAGGCTCATATCCTTAATTCCTCTTGATATGTACAAAGACATGTCTTCAACAGTCTTAAGAAAGAAAATATTTAAACTAAATTCCCCAAATCATCATGCCTTACTTTAGATGGTAACCTTTTCTGCAAAATTTTGGAATCAATCAAAGAGAAAAATATATGAAAACAACCTAGCTTGTGCTGCTGTGGCTCCTCTGGAAGAAGGGGAGACTAAAAAGCCAGCAAGGTGCCAGCCAGACATTCGCCTCCTCCCGGCAGCCTGCGCAGGTCGGGGATGGGGGCTTGAGCCCCGTTGCCCCACAGCTGGGCACCTGCTGTCGGGAAAGTGCACGGGCCTTCCCCTGCGGACTGCTCCCGGGGACCGTGGGGACTGCCACAGTGCCGTCCTAATCCCGGACTTCGGACAGAGTCAGCCCGGGAGCTTGTGGATGACAATCACACCGAGCCTCCGTGCCAGGGACCCACAGTGAAGCCCCGACCCAGAGCGTGGTCACAGGGAGCGCTCTGTGGGGGACAGAGGCAATTAAAAGGAAGGTTGGGAGCACGTTTGTAAGAAATAGGCCCAAAAAGTGTCTATAGAGGAACCCACACGGCAGCCGAGGAGAAGCGAGTCACAGACTGAAGCCCGCAGAGAGCCGTCTACATCCGTGTCTACACCCCTGGAGTTGCTGAGGGCCAGCAGGCACGGCGCGCGAAAAAGCTGCTCCTGTGCCCAGCAGCGAGGTTCGCCCTCACTCCAGGCTGCACGTTAGCTCATCTAGGGCTTGTTTAAATGTCCCTCGCAGGAAGAAAGATTGCATGGTCCCAAGACACACGCACACACACACACACACACACACACCGCACTATGCACAAGTACTGGCCAGGGCAGGTGCAGGCGGGGCCGCACACACATGCACTCACATGTGCACGCACACATGTGCACAGACACAAACGGAACACAAACAGAAGACAGTGTGCGTAAGTACGGGCCAGGGCAGGTGCAGGCGGGGCCGCACACACACGCACACACACACACCCCACTATGCACAAGTACTGGCCAGGGCAGGTGCAGGCGGGCCGCACACACATGCAATCACATGTGCACGCACACATGTGCACACACACACACCACTATGCACAAGGGATAACACAAACGGAAGACACTGTGTGGTAAGTACCGGCCTGAGCAGGTGCAGGCGGGGCCCCAGAGGCCGCACAGAGCCCTCTACTGTGTGAATTCGCGCTCTTGCTGCCGTTCGCTAGCATTTACGCGCACACTGAGGAATTTGCAGGACTCGTCACACGTGCACCACACAGATACTCTGGGTTTGTACCGGACTCATCAGTGTGTCTGTGGGACGGCCCCCCAGAGTGACAGCAGTATAGACCAGATGATGCTCTGGAGCCAGGGACACAGAGGGTCTGCTATGTCTGTGCCCTGTGCCCTGTGCGCCTGGAGGGTGCGTCCCAGACTGCGGGGTGGGCCAGAGTGCTGACTCTGGGGGCCAGGGGCCTGCCTGCTCCCCCACCCCTCCCACCCCTCCTCTGTGACACGGTGCTCACCTCGCTCCCAGGTCGTGGGGTCCCAAGCAGTCATACTCCTGCCTCTGTGGGCACATGCATCAGCCCCTAGGTGTTACAGACTTCCTCAGAAGTGCTCTGGGCCCAGAACCATTCTGCAAGGTGAGAAATCTTTGCTCTGTTCTGGCAAAAATGCTTGCTTGCATTTCCACTGTCATTTTTTACCTAATAAAGTTCAGCCATGATTACAAAAACAAAGTTTTCCTTCTGCAGAGGAAATGGCCCCACACCCCCGCGGCCCCACGCAGTCCGCCTCCTCGCTGTGCTGAGGAACCCATCAGGCACCCTCTTCTCCTTTCCATTCTCTCCAATTAATTTTCTTTCACGTTATGATTTTAACCCACCTACTTCCAGGAAAGATTTGAGGCCATTTAAAACAAAAGACATGTGGACAGTTGATCAATAATAAAAGACCACAGGAAAATGTTTTGGGAGAGAGATAATGTTACAGAAAAACGATGGTTATAGAATTTACAAGCTGTGTTCTCCCAAACCAAGGCTGTTCCCCTTCTCTCCGCCCATCTTCAGTTCTGTCTCCTCCTTCCCAGGACACTGCCTGCTGCCCTGGGGGTTTGGGGCTTCCTGCCTTCCCCCACAGGGTCCCAGTCCTGGTTCATCACTACGGAGCCCACAGAATGCAGTCTGCGTAGAAGATACTTGGGGTTAATTATGATTAAGCACAAATGTCATCTTCCTTTTAGCCAGACATCTTGCACGCATGCCTTCTGCTCTGGAAAATGGCAGTGTACACCCATCCAGAAGCCAGACAATAAAGAGAATTCCACTATTTGCAATGGAAATTCAAATTACTTTGGAAACAGTAATGAAATCAGTCCCCATTTGCTTCTAGATACTCAAAACATTTTAATTAAGAATTTTGTTTTCCAAAAATATGAATCTTTTGAGCATAAAAGATTGGAGAACTAAGGCTGGGCCAGTTTTCCAGTTTTTAGCTACTTATAATGCACATATGTGTAGATTCCCACCGTGATATGGACATAAAGGGGTTTAGCCTAGTAACAGCCAGGGTCATACCTCAGTGTCCACTGTTGATTAAAGGACCCAAGACGGCCACTCTGTCTCGTGCTTGCTGTGGCTTTACTCGTCTGTCTGGGCTGCGTGTCAAAGCAGCACATACACGGAAGGGAGCTCGCTGAGGTGCTGGGCGTCGTGAGCACCCTTTTCCCTCATGGTAAAACCAGCCCACGGTCCATGATGCTTTTCTCCAGGGATGGAGACTCAGAAAATAGAAAGTCTGTAAAAGGTCAGTTTGTTTTTTTTAAAAGAGTCTGCGCATATAACCACCACTGGGAGCCGCAACTGTCTGCAACAACCTCCAGCCAAAGCCAAAACACACGATGGACAGATGGACATTTTGAAAGTAATTGTGCAGGAAGCAACCTGAATACTCAGGGGCCACCTGAGGAAGGTCTGACCCTCAAAGGGATGGGGGCCACGCTGGCCTGCAGGCCCCAGGCTCCCACGTGCGTCTGAAAGATCCCACTTGGAACGTGAAATTGTTGCTTTAAAGGGTCAAGACGGCGGGGGAGCGGCAGCTGAGACGACCCCGGGCAGCAGGAGAGCGGCTGGATGGTTATCAAACCGCTGCGAACACCTACAAACCCAACAGGAGATCGACGAGAAGAGGAGCAGCAATTCTAGCAACAGAAAAGCGACCACTTTCCGGAAGGCAGGCCCAGCGGAGAAGTGACTCCAAAGCGACGGGAGGACAGACCGCGGGGGCAGGGGCCGGCTCCCGGCAAGCCCGGAGCAGCGGAGCACGAGATCAGGACTTTTAAGTCTGCTCCACGGAGGGACGCCGCTCCAGAGGCTAAACCGGGGGAAGCCCTCGCGGGGACAGCGTGGCCTCGGTCCCGCGGGGTCGCAGAAGCATCGGGGTGTCTGAGTGTCGCAGAGCTCGCAGGTCGAGAGCGGGGAAGCCGGCTGCGGAGACGGGCCGAGGAGTGAGCTCTCAACTCGGGGTTACCTAGAACCGTAATCCGGGCCCGGCCGGTGCTCTGTGCGTGGGTCCCCACAAGACCCGGGGAGACCCCCGGGAAGAGCTCAGGGGTCTGCGGGGTTCGGAGACTCCAGGCGGGGCTGTGTGCCAGAGGCAGAGACGCTGGGTCACCGGCCGGGTGAGCTCGGAGCGCGGCCAGAGGCCGGGGAGACGGGGGTGATTGAGCTTTTCTCCGAGGGCGCGCTGAGGAGCGGAGCGGGCCGAGCTCTCGGCTGCTCCGGGCGGAGACTGGGCGGCGCCATCTTCCTTCCCGACCCGGAACTCGACGGATCGCGCTCAGGGAACAAAAGCTCCCGAAAGCGAACCGAGAGGATGACTCAGCCCGGCCCCTGGCAAGGGCGGTGCAATCCCGCCTCCGGCAAAGACTCTTGAGAATCACGCAACAGGCCCCACCCCCAGAAGATCAACAAGAAATCCTGCCAAGACCAAGTTCACTTACCAAGGAGAATAGCGGAATTCCAGAGGGGGAGAAAGCAAAGCATGGAACTCATGGCTCTCTCCCCATGATTCTTCAGTCTTGCAGTTAATTAATTTTTTGTTAATTTTATTTTTTTTCTTCTGCAAAAATTTTTTTAACTTTTACTCTTTCCTCTTTTAATGTTTTTTAACTAGCTTATCTTAACAAGGTAGCAAGGTAACAATACCTTTCATTAAAAAATCTTTTTTGAACCTTTATTATTTAGTCATATTTTATCCTTCATTGTATCTAACTTTATTTTTTATATACACATACGGTTTTTCTTCTAAAAAAAATTGGGATACAACTTCTTCTAATAGATCAAACTATACCCTAAATCTAGCACAGGGTTTTGTTGTAGTCTCCAGCCTGAGCAAATTCCCTCCAAGTTCTTTTTCTTTATTCTCCTAACCAACTTATCTTATCAACTCCTTTTTTAGAAATTTTTTTTAAAAATGTTTCATCTTTATAATCATATTCCATCCCTTCATCATGTTTATCCTTATTTTGTATACATATATACATATTTTAAATATTCAAAATTTTAAAGAATGAATAAATATACATATACATGTATATATACACACATATGTACATATATATGTATACATATATTTTTTTTCATTCTTTAAAAATTTGGGAGGTATTTTTTTCTAAGAGACCAAAATACTCCCATTATTAAGAGGGTGACCTGTTCTATTCACCAGTCTAATATATATATTTCCTTTTTTATATTTTTTCTTTATTTTTCTTTTTTTAATTTCTTTTCCTGAACTTTTTACCCCCTCCCTTCCCCCCACAATTTGGGGACTCTTCTGATTTGGTTAAAGCACATTTTCCTGGGGTCTTTGCCACCCTTTTAGTATTTTATTCACTCCTTCATATATTCTTATCTGGATAAAATGACAAGGCAGGAAAAACTCACCACAAAAAAAAGAACAAGAGGCAGTACTGAAGGCTAGGGACTTAATCAATATAGACATTGGTAATATGTCAGATCTGGAGTTCAGAATGATGATTCTCAAGGTGCTAGCTAGGCTCGAAAAAGGCATGGAAGATATTAGAGAAACCCTGTCTGGAGAAATAAAAGAACTAAAATCTAACCAAGTTGAAATCAAAAAAGCTACCAATGAGGTACAATAAAAAATGGAGGCTCTTACTGCTAGGATAAATGAGGCAGAGGAGGGAATTAGTGATGTAGAAGACCAACTGATGGAGAAGCTGAGAAAAAGAGAGACAAACAACTACTGGACCACGAGGGGAGAATTCCAGAGATAAGTGATACCATAAGACAAAACAACATTAGAATAATTGGGATTCCAGAAGAAGAAGAAAGAGAGAGGGGAGAAGAAGGTATACTGGAGAGAATTATTGTAGAGAATTTCCCTAACATGGCAAAGGGAACAAGCATCAAAATCCAGGAGGTGCAGAGAATCCCCCTCAAAATCAATAAGAATATGTCCACACCCCATCATCTAATAGTAAAATTTACAAGTCTTAGTGACAAAGAGAAAATCCTGAAAGCAGCCTGGGACAAGAAGTCTGTAACATACAATGGTAAAAATATTAGATTGGCAGCAGACTTATCCACAGAGACCTGGCAGGCCAGAAAGAACTGGCATGATGTATTCAGAGCACTAAATGAGAAAAACATGCAGGCAAGAATACTATATCCAGCTAAGTTATCATTGAAAATAGGAGAGATAAAAAGCTTCCAGGACAAACAAAAACTAAAAGAATTTGTAAACAGCAAACCAGATGTACAAGAAATATTGAAAGGGGTCCTCTAAGTAAAGAGAGAGCCTAAAGGTAGGAGACCAGAAAGGAACAGAGACAATATACAGTAACAGTCACCTTACAGGCAATACAATGGCACTAAATTCATATCTCTCAATAGTTACCCTGAATGTAAATGGGCTAAATAACCCAATCAAAAGACATGGGATATCAGAATGGATAAAGAAACCAAACCCATCAATATGCTGTCTACAAGAAACTCATTTTAGACCCAAAGACACCTCCAGATTTAAAGTGAGGGGGTGGAAAACAATTTACCATGCTAATGGACATCAAAAGAAAGCTGGGGTGGCAATCCTTATATCAGATCAATTAGATTTTAAGCCAAAGACTCTAATAATATCTAATAATATCATACTCAAAGGGTCTGTCCAACAAGAAGATCTAACAATTTTAAATATCTATGCCCCTAACATGGGAGAAGCCAACTATATAAACCAATTAATAGCAAAATCAAAGAAACACATTGACATATAATACAACAATAGTAGGGGACTTTAACACTTCCCTCACTGAAATGGACAGATCATCCAAGCAAAAGATCAACAAGGAAATAAAGGCCTTAAATGACACACTGGACCAGATGGACATCAGAGATATATTCACAGCATTCAACCCCGAAGCAACAGAATACACATTCATCTCTAGTGCACATGGAACATTCTCCAGAATAGTCCACACCCTGGGTCATAAATCAGGTCTCAACCAATAGCAAAAGATTGGGATCATTCCCTGCATATTTTCAGATCACAATGCTCCAAAGCTAGAACCCAAACAAGAGGAAATTTGGAAAGAACCCAAATACATGGAGACTAAAGAGCATCCTTCTTAAAGAATGACTGGGTCAACCAGGAAATTAAAAAAGAATTGAAAAAATTCATGGAAACAAATGATAATGAAAATGCAGCTGTTCAAAATCTGTGGGACACAGCAAAGGCAGTCCTAAGAGGAAAATATGTAGTGACACAAGCCTTTCTCAAGAAACAAGAAAGGTCTCAAATATACAACCTAATCCTACACCTAAAGGAGCTGGAGAAAGAACAACAAAGAAAGCCTAAACCCAGCAGGAGAAGAGAAATAATAAAGATCAGAGCAGAAATCAATGAAATAGAAACAAAAAAAACAATAGAACAAGTCAACGAAACTAAGAGCTGGTTCTTTGAAAGAATTAATAAGATTGATAAACCCCTGGCCAGACTTATCAAAAAAAGAGAGAGAGAGAGAGAGAGAGAGAGAAAGGGCCCAAATAAATAAAGTCATGAATGAAAGAGGAGATATCATAACCAACACCAATGAAATACAAACAATTATAAGAACATATTATGAGCAACTATACATCAGCAAATTTGACAATCTGGAAGAAATGGGTGCATTCCTAGAGACATATAAACTACCACAACTGAACCAGGAAGAAATAGAAAACCTGAACAGACCCATAACCAGTAAGGAGATTAAAGCCATCATCAAAAGCCTCCCAACATACAAGAGTCCAGGGCTAGATGACTTCCCAGGGTAATTCTACCAAACATTTAAAGAAGAATTAATTCCTATTCTCCTAAACGGTTCCAAAAAAATAGAAATGGAAGGTAAACTTCCAAACTCATCTTATGAGGCCAGCATTACCTTGATCCCAAAACCAGACAAGAATCCCATCAAAAAAGAGAATTACAGACCAATATCCTTGATGAACACAGATGCAAAAATCCTCACCAAAATACTAGCCAATAGGATCCAACAGTACATTAAAAGGATTATTCACCATGACCAAGTGCGATTTATTCCTGGGCTTCAAGGTTGGTTCAACATCCACAAATCAATCAACGTGATACAATACATTAATAAAAGAAAGAACAAGAACCATATGATACTCTCAATAGATGCCAAAAAAACATTTGACAGGTTGCCTGGGTGGCTCAGTGGGTTAAAGCCTCTGCCTTCAGCTCATGTCATGATCCTAGGGTCCTGAGATCGAGCCCCACATCGGGCTCTCTGCTCAGCAGGGAGCCTGCTTCCCCCTCTCTCTCTGCCTGCCTCTCTGCCCACTTGTGATCTCTGTGAAATAAATAAATAAGATCTTTTAAAAAAAAAAGATTTTTTAAAAAAAAGCATTTAACAAAGTACAGCATCCCTTCCTGATCAAAACTCTTCACAATGTAGGGATGGAGTGTACATACCTCAATATCATCAAAGCCATCTATGAAAAACCCACAGCGAATATCATTCTTAATGGGGGAAAACTGAGAGCTTTTCAGCTAAGATCAGGAACATGGCAGGGATGTCCATCATCACCACTGCTATTCAACATAGTACTAGAAGTCCTAGCCTCAGCAATCAGACAACAAAAAGAAATTAAAGGCATCCAAATCAGCAAAGAAGTCAAACTCTCACTCTTTGCAGATGATATGATACTATATGTGGAAAACCCAAAAGACTCCACTCTAAATCTGCTAAAACTTGTACAAGAATTCAGTAAAGTGTCAGGATATAAAATCAATGCACAGAAATCAGTTGCATTTCTATACACCAACAAGAACACAGAAGAAAGAGAAATTAAGGAGTCAATCCCATTTACAATTGCACCCAAAACCATAAGATACCTAGGAATAAACCTAACCAAAGAAGCAAAGAATCCATACTCAGAAAACTTTAAAGTACTCATGAAAGAAATTGAGGAAGACATGAAGAAATGGAAAAATGTTCCATGCTCATGGATTGGAAGAACAAATATTGTGAAAATGTCCACGCTACCTCAAGCAGTCTACACATTTAATGCAACCCCTATCAAAATCCCATCCATTTTTTTCCCAAAGAAATGGAACAAATAATCCTAAAATTTATATGGAACCAGAAAAGACCTCAAATAGCCAGAGGAATATTGAAAAAGAAAACTAAAGTTGGTGGCAACACAATTCCAGACTTCAAGCTCTATTGCAAAGCTGTCATCATCAAGACAGTATGGTATTGGCACAAAAACAGACACATAGATCAATGGAAAAGAATAGGGAGCACAGAAATGGACCCTCAGTTCTATGGTCAACTAATCTTCCACAAAGCAGGAAAGCATGTCCAATGGAAAGAAGACAGTCTCTTCAACAAATGGTGTTGGGAAAACCATTTGTTTTCCCAAACATTTTCATTTTTCTTCATGGACCACACCATGCAGAAAAATGAAACTTGTCCATTTCCTTACACCACACATAAAAATAGAATCAAAATGGATGAAGGACCTCAATGTGAGAAAGGAATCCATCAAAATCCTTGAGGAGAACACAGGCAGCAATCTCTTCAACCTCAGCCACAGTAACTTCTTCCTAAGAATATTGCCAAAGGCAAGGGAAGCAGGACAAAAATGAACTATTGGCACTTCATTAAGATCAAAAGCTTTTGCACAGTAAAGGAAACAGTTAACAAAACCAAAATACAACTGACAGAATGGCAGAAGATATTTGCAAATGACATACCAGATAAGGGGCTAGTATCCAAAATCTATAAAGAACTTATCAAACTCAATACCCAAAGAACAAATAATCCAATCAAGAAATGGGCAGAGGACATGAACAGACATTTCTGCAAAGAAGACATCCAGATGGCCAACAGACACATGAAAAAGTGCTCCACATCACTGGGCATCAGGGAAATACAAATCAAAACCACAATGAGATACCACCTCACACCAGTCAGAATGGCTAAAATGAACAAGTCAGGAAATGATAGATGCTGGCGAGGATGTGGAAAAAGGGGAACCTCCTACACTGTTGGTGGGAATGCAAGCTGGTGCAACCACTCTGGAAACAGCATGGAGGTTCCTCAAAAAATTGAAAATAGAGCTGCCTTATGACCCAGCAATCACACTACTGGGTGTTTACCCTAAAGATACAAACGTAATGATCTGAAGGGGCACGTGCACCCGAATTGTTTATAGTAGCAGTGTCCACAATAGCCAAGTTATGGAAAGAACCTAGATGTCCATCAACAGATGAATGGATAAAGAAGATGTGGTATATATATATACAATGGAATACCATGCAGTCATCAAAAGAAATGAAATCTTGCCATTTGCAACGACACGGATGGAACTAGAGGGTATTATGCTTAGTGAAATAAGTCTATCAGAGAAAGATCATTATCATATGATCTCCCTGATATGAGGAAGTTGAGGTGCAACGTGGGGGACTTGTGGGGGTAGGAAAAGAATAAATGAATCAAGATGGGATTGTGATGGAGACAAACCATAAGAGACTATTAATTTCACAAAACAAACTGAGGGTTGCTGGGGGGTTGGGGGGGTTGGGAGAGGATGGTGGGGTTATGGACATTGGGGAAGGTATGTGCTATGAAGTGTATAAACCTGGCGATTCACAGACCTCTACCCCTGGGGTTAATAATACATTATATGTCAATAAAAATTTTAAAAATTAAAAAATAATAAACCTTAAAAAAAAAAAGAAGGGTGAAATAGTTGACCCCAAAAGCAGATTGGGATTTCTTGGGAAAGTGATTGGGGGATTTAGATCAAGGCCTTGCAAACTATAGCCACAGGTTAGACCCGGTAATGCTGATATGAACAGCCAAAGCTGTAAAAGGAAGCAAAGGCATAGCATTCCCTATGTCAGTGACGACAAAGGGGCCAAGGATCTGATGTGGAGGAAGAGCAGATACCTGTTGTGTGTGTGCGTGTGTGTGCGTGTGTGCATGAGTGTGTACATATGGGCATGTGCATGCAGACGCCATGCATGTAACCCCACACCGATGCAAAAGCCTGTAGGTACGCATGCAGTCACATGTGCACATGGCTGTAAGCACACACACAGTCACACGTGCACACGTCCGTAAGCACGCAGTCACGCACATGCACACATCTGTAAGCCTGCACACAGTCACACACGTGCACACGGCTGTAAGCAAGCATGCAGTCACACGTGCACAAGGCTGTAAGCACGCACACAGTCACACACGTGCACATGGCTGTAAGCACGCACACAGTCACGTGCACACAGCTGTGAGCACACACACAGACACACATGCACACGGCTGTAAGCACACAGTGACACATGTGCACACCACACAGTCACACGTGCACACGGCTCTGAGCACGCACACAGTCACACACGTGCACATGGATTAAGCATGCACGCAGTCACACACATGCACACGGCTGTAGGCACACACACAGTCATACACATGCACACGGCTGTAAGCACACACACAGTCACACACGTGCACACGGCTCTGAGCACGCACACAGTCACACACATGCACATGGATTAAGCATGCACGCAGTCACACACATTCACACGGCTGTAGGCACACACGCAGTCATACACATGCACACGGCTGTAAGCACACACGCAGTCACACACATGCACACGGCTGTAAGCACACAGTCACACATGTGCACACGGCTGTGAGCACACACGCAGTCACACACATGCACACGGCTGTAAGCACACAGTCACACACGTGCACACCACACAGTCACACGTGCACACGGCTCTGAGCATGCACACAGTCATACACGTGCACATGGCTGTAAGCATGCACACAGTCACACATGTGCACATGGCTGTGAGCACGCACACAGTCACACACGTGCACATAGCTGTGAGCACACACGCAGTCACACGTGCACATGGCTGTAAGCACACACAGTCATACATGTACACACGGCTGTAAGCACACATGCAGTCACATGTGCACGTGGCTGTAAGCACACACGCAGTCACACGTGCACACGGCTGTAAACACACAGTCACACACGTGCACATGGCTGTAAGCACGCACACAGTCACACGTGCACACAGCTGTAAGCATGCACGCAGTCACACGTGCACATGGCTGCCTCACTAGCGTCACTGAAGAGCAGAGCCTTCAAACGTCACTTGCTCCTCCTGGAGAGATTATTAAAACTCCAATTACCAGGCCCGCCCCCGGAGTGTCGGAGTCCGTAGGTTTGGGGTGGGGCTCAGAATTGGATGTTCTGGCATTTTCTCAGGAGATGCTCTTGCTGCTGCTGACCAGCGGACCTGCTGAGAACAGTGCTTAGAGAATCCTCACCGTTACTGAGTTAATAAATCCCTCCCGATACCTCCTGCAGACTGGGAATCTGTTCCGGTGGAACACGGCCTCTGCGACCTGTGATTAGGATTCGGAATTGGGTTCCTATTGGAAATGCATGACATCTGCCTTCCCTGGGCCTGCGTCTCTGGGCCCGCGGCCATGTGGCCTCTGATGACTCTCCCGCTGCTGCTCCGAGGCCTGCCATCTCTGTGACAGCACCCACAGCCCCCAAGGTTGATGTGTGTGCAAGAAGCTGTCTACGTGTCAAATCAGGCCTTTCCAAACCTCCCTTCTGGTTTGGAACAGACATTCTAGCTCTTCATGTGCTGTGCTATCAACAAACAAAGTGTCTGAGAAACAAGCGAGACCATGCGGCTGGTCTGGCCCTAGGCTGAGGGCTGTCAGGACATTACTCTCGAACACACTGTTGGTATTCTTTGTAAAAGCTGCCGTTTAAGCAACACAAGATTAAGAAAGATGTCAGGAGGACTGTTTAAGAAAAAAATATACAACATGATTCTTTTGGGCTTCATTATTTCTAAAATCTTAATAAAGAGAAGAAAAATATAAATTAAAAATCCTGGATATTACTTAGAATAAAAGTACCCATATCTGGTACACTCTCCCCCACCCTTTGGGTGATCAGTGCATGGAGGTCTGCAAGGAGCAACCTCATAAACAGCAGGCCTTTGGCATGTGAAGCAGTTATTATGTAAAGAACATCCCTGGTCAACGTTCTCTGCTCCTCTGCCTGTAAGAGGAATCGGGAGATCTACAGATGGGGGACCCCCAAGACAGACAAGCACCTTTCTCTGGACCTCAGTTTCTCTTTGTGGCTAAAAGCAGGAAGGTTGGTCCTAAGGCACTTTGGATCATTTCCAGCCTGCTGTTGTAGGTCCATGAGCACACTGATGTTCTCAGCAGGGTTCATGGGTAATCCTCGGACGCCATACTCGGGAAGGTCCTACATATGATGTCTAGCAGATTTAGACTATAAAACGTGTTTTTCATAAGATATTAGGTTTTGTGATGACAGAGCTAGGGTTTTTATGCAATATTAAAAAAAAGCATATAAACCCATAAACCAAAATTTCTTTCCATCTTGTACTTGTAATATATTAAATTGCTGTGAGTAATTTTATTTCTTAAGAAAACTAATGCTCTGGGGAACCTGGGTGACTCAGTGGGTTAAGCCTCTGCCTTCGGCTCAGGTCATGATCTCAGGGTCCTGGGATCGAGCCCCGCATCGGGCTCTGTGCTCAGCGGGGAGCCTGCTTCCTCCTCTCTCTCTCTCTGCCTGCCTCTCTGCCTGCTTGTGACCTCTGTCTGTCAAATAAATAAATAAATATTTAAAAAAAAGAAAAGAAAGCTAACTGCTCTGTGTGCATTCGCAAACTACACTGCATAAAGATCAAACTTTTTGAGCCTGGTGTCAATGAAAGTGTCCCTGAGTCATTTATCAGGACAAGCGACACCTTTCTGACTCTGCTCCTGTTGGGAAGACACCATGCCCTTCGGTTTGTCCTCTCTACCCTGAGTCACGCCGGCACACGGGTCTGATCCAAACTCACGTCTGCTGACTGACTCTGGATTTGCAGGGCACAGAGGTAGTGAAGAAATGGTTGGAAAATCAACTGGCTTGAGTCAGTAAAAAATTGCAAATCTTTACAAAAGGCTGAATCAAGAGGTCTTCACAGTAATTTAAATGATTTATGATTTTAAGAATCACATCAACCCCTCCTTTAGACTCAAGAGCCCAGTGAAACATATCTAAAAGTTCTCTGAGAAGCCTTCTCTCCATACGTACAGAGCCCGTCTTCCTACGTGAAAACCAGCTTATCACAAAGGATCTGTGCATCGAGAACACCCAATGCAAAGGAATGCCGCCTCCTGTCGAGTGGCCTGTCTCCCTTCAGTGCATGTTGCACACAGTGTTACCTCCTGAGCCCTCTTCTGTGGGCCTCTTGGGTCCCGAAGGTGCAGCAGTCCCCATCCATGTATGGGCAAAGTCATGAGCAGACCAGAAAAGAACATTCCAGACCAAGAGGAGAAGGGAGTCCTGGAGAGCATCAGACCCCAGGAGAGACTTCACCATTGGGTCCAACCATGCTCAGGAGGCCAAGCACAGGGGCCTGATGGACAGACTGGGTTTGGGGTTTGTGTCGCCTCTGGTCACCTCACCAGCTGAGCATGCTAGGTCAAGTTCACTAACATTTCTGAATTCCAGGTTCTTGTAAAGAAAAATGCTAATAACACGGTGTGGGGATCTTATGAAGAAAAAGAGCCTGGCCTAGGAGGACACTGTCTGGGAAGAGCCAGGCGCCGTCAGGTGACGCTGCTCCACATCAGGCCCCTCCAATAGCTGCCACGCGCGGGGCAGGACCGGGCATCCCGGCGCAGGCCGCCCGTCCCCACAGCGCACGAGGAGCATGGCCTCGACCTCCCCAGACAGCACCGCCCTGCGCCTTCCCTCTCCAGCTCCGCCTCACGGGCAGGGAGGGCGCAACAGGAAGGAGGGGACGTGGAATCCGCGTCATCAGGTTTCATACCTCTTTGCTGACATGCGATCCCAGCACATCACGGGCCAACTCTGTGCTTCAGCGACCCCACCAGCAAGATGGGCCTCTCGCTAATAACAACTCACCAAATTCCCGTGAGGAGGGAGCGAGCTGGTTTATGCGGGAGATGCTGAGATGGGACAGGGACACACGGCCCGTTACGGCGCACTGCAGGGAGCGTGGCCGGCGGCACCCCACAGGCTCGCCTTCCAGCCAGAAACTGAGTGCTGGCCTCCCGACTTCCACCTCACGGCTTCCAGAACCACCTGCGCTTCCAACTGTGAGTCCCGACTCTGGCCTACGGCCGCTGCATCAGTGGGAAGTACTTTGGAATTCCCTCCATCCCTCCCTCCTTCTCTCCTTCCTTCCTTCCCACCCTCCTTGCTTGCTGTTATCTTACAGAAGTTCAATTTACTGTAGAATCGTTTCTGTCTGAATCATTGTTTCTGACATTAAACCCAAACCACGTGTTTAGACCCGACAGGCCTGCCTCTAGGTCTCCTCCCTGTCGTGGCAGGGCATGTGGGTGCAAACACGTTTCCGGGGGTGGGGGCATAAGCACCGGCAGATAGATCGTGTGCTGGAGCCAGTGTCCCTTCTGTCCTGTTGTGTCACTCTAACCTCCCGCGGGGCGACGAGGCTCCTCTGTGTCCCCAGGGACCGTGCGCGCTCTGCTCCCAGGAGACCTTCCCTCCCATCTCCTCACTACCTGCCTTCTGAGCTCCAGACTGTCTTTGTAAGACCCCTCGGGGTCCTTGCTCCCTGCACTGGGCCCCGCATCCCAGCCCGGGGCCCCGGGAGAGGAGGCACCCGCCACCGCCCTTCCTCCCAGATGTTTTTTCACTTTTTTTTTTTTTTCGGTTTTTCCAAAACATGTCTCCCACGGGGTCCCCAACTGTTGTTTTGTTTCTGTTTTTAGAACATGGCTCTGTGCAATGTCTTCCCATTTCGCTGAGCTTGGAAATGATCAAGTCCAAACAGAAAGCTTATTTCTCATGTACCTACACGTATTTCTTTAGATTATTTTCATTGTAAATCGATGGCAGCCTTTTAGCGCCACCAGAAACGTCAAGCGATCCCCTGAGCGGGTGGTGGAACTCGGCCATCTCCTAAGGTCAGGCAGAAACAAAGCCACTTGACTAGGACAAAGACACGACATAACGGAGGCCTGGAGTGACCGCACGGCAGTCCTCGCTGCCAGGGAGGCCGGCACTGTCACTGTCCCCGTGGTCAGCCCTCAGGACCGCAGGCGCTGGGGCGTGGCCCGCGGGGCCCCCACGTGGCCACGAGGCAGACAGCGGACGGGCTCCACGGGCTCCACGGGCTCCACGGGCTCCACTGCCCGCGCCGCAGAAGCAGCTAAAAGTCAGGAAGCAGGAGACGCGTGCAGAGGCCGGCCCGGCTCCTGCGCTAAGAATAACAGACTCGCGGGGATCTTTAGGCCACCAGCGGGGCCGGAGGGGCTGGATTCGGGCATGCCCTGGCGGGACGGGGCTGACAGAAGCCCACTGGGGAAGTTCACGCCTTCCCCCTTCCTGATCCTCCCTGGAGCCAGTCAGAAAGGAAAGCACGCACTGAGAACAGCCTTCATTCCTCCAAGGAAAGAAATACATCAGAAAAAAGCTCACATGGAAACAAACTGGAATGACCCAAAATTCAAATACACTGATGTCCCAGCCGCTCTCTGTCTCCTTGAAGTGTGGTTTTGAGCAACACGGTAACAGGATAAATGAGGGAGCTCGGCTCGGAGCGGGCGATTCTCTGACCGGGGCGGGGCTGGGCCACCCCGCGCCCCGCAGCAGCAGGTCGAGGACACCCTGTCCTCCTGCTCTGTTGTCCTGGTTCACCATCAAATGCTGGCCTCCGGGCAGGTGTGCGACACAAAGGCGTGGAGTAAGATTTTGTGGAAAAGGGAAGGAAGAAAGAAGGAAAGGGAGGGAGGGAGGTCCCTGGGGCGTCACAGTGAATGAGCGACCGCAGTAGGTCGCATGTTTCCCTCGGCCTCTACCTCACTGAAAGTCTTCGTAAGTGCTCTAATTTGGTTTACTACCCTGCCGCGTAAAACTTGCCCACGATGAGTTATGACAGCTGAGCTGTAGGCTCTGCTGCTGATCTGAATTTTTCCAGCAAAGCCGACCACCGTTTCTGCCGGAATCCGACTAAAGAGCTTCAAACCAGGCGCGCCCTCCTTCCTCCGCAGGCCGCGCCGCGCACGGGGCTCTCCTACCCTCGGGAGCCGGGACCACCTGGACGCCTGCGCAGGCCGCCGCCCCCGCACACATCGGAGGTTATAATCTAGCTCTTCAACCAAGAAAAAACAGCACAAAGTAAATAAATAAAATTGTTTCTGTCTCCAAAGCAGGATGAAAACCACAAGTGAATTTTGCAAATATAAACCACATTGAAATTAATAACTTTAAATGAGAACTGTCACAGCCTGTGGAGAGGGGAGTTCCCTAAATGCCTGAATGTGACTCCTTTTTTGGGCTAATTAACGGACTAGGGCTTTCAGTATTTAAGAAAATAATGCGCTTTGAAAATGGAAGGAAAGCCGAGGGTAACTGGCCTGAGCGCCAGCCGGGAGCGCGCACCCGGCGCTGGTGCAGACCTCCCAGGCGGCAGGACAGCGCATACCGTGGACCCCGGCCGGGAGGCCCCTGACCACGTCAGGAGCCCCCGCAGGCGAAGGAGGTAAATGTGCAGAATGCACGGGGCAGGCGAACGTTTGCATGTGGCATGAAGTCTGTTTCTAAAAATATGTTTGTGCAAGACACAAGGACCCGCTGGGTGTGCGGGACAAGATCTAAGCCGGGATCTGCAGCACCAGGCACACTCCCTTCCTCCTCTGACACGGCCACGGCGAGCGCAGAGCAGCTCCCGGCCCAGAGCCCTGGTGGGGAGCACTGGAGACCCGTCCACCCTTTGACTCGGTCCTGGCGCTAACTAGCATTTTGCTCACGACCACGTCTGCCAGAGGCCTTGATGCTCCTGACCTGTGCGAGGCCGCGGGAGGTGCAGTACCAGCGGCTGTACCTGTCAGGTCGCGCACATGCTCTGCGTCCCATGTGCCCCGCAGATCGAATCCTTGCAATAATTTTATGGCGTGAATCTTCTGTCCTTGTTTCTTAGAAAACACGGGACTCAGGAGGGTCGACTAGTTGGCCAGGAACCCGCTAGTCAGCAAGTAGGGCTAGAGTTTGAACTGAGACCCAACTGGCTCAGGCGCTCACCCTGTTCCGCGGGCCGCACCCGCTTCAACCTGCAGACTTCCAGCACGTGCGCTTGTTCTCTGCCCCTGGATCCAGGGCCCACGCCCACCTGACCGGCGTGGACTGTGCCCTCGGTGATGTGGTGTGGAGACCCCATTCCTGCTGCCGACGGCCTCGCCGTGGCCCGAAGGCCTGCACGTCCCCGTGTCTGATGCACACAGCACCCCGGGACGACAGCAGGAACACCAGAGACTCCATCCTCCTCCCAAGCCTGCAGTGACCCTCATGTTCACAAGCCATTGTTTGTACGTTGCCTTGCAGACAGAAATGCTGAAAACATCAGGCCACGGCCCAGGGCTCATATAACCCGATAATATTAATCAGCCAAGGAGACAAGAGTGATTACCTCCGCCGGGCCGATTTCAATGGCCTTCCTCCCAGGTCCCCTGCCACCCGGGCCACACAC
>RCUC01137377.1:0-35187 GCA_003697995.1 Taxidea taxus jeffersonii | reverse complement strand
GCCTAGAGGCTTATCAATTTTGTTATCTTTTCAAAGAACCAGCTCGGGTTTTTTTGTTTGTTTTTTGATCAGCTATAGTGTTTTTCTAGTTTCCATATCACTTATCTTTATTATTTCCTTCCTTCTGCTGGTATTGAGTTTGGTCTTTTTCTAGTTACTTTTTGGTGTAAGGTTAGGTTGTCTGAGATTATTCTTCCTTCTTAAGGTAGGCCTGTATTGCTAGAAATGTCCCCCTGTCAGAAATACTTTGCTACATCTCAAAGATTTTTTATAATTGTGTTTTCATTTTCTTTGTCTCCGTGTAATTATTTCTTCTTTCATTTCTTGGTTGACCCATTCATTTTTAAGTAGCATGTTGATTTAACCTCCATGAATTGGTGGTCTTCCTAGATTTTTTTCTTGTGATTATGTCTAGTTTCATAATCTTGTGGTCAAAAAAGATGCACAGTATGCCTTCAATCTTCTTTTATGGCCTAATATGTGATCTATTCTGGAGAACTGTTCCATGTGCAGTTGAAAAGCATGTGTGTTCTGCAGTTCTGGGATAGAGTGTTCTGAATATACTCTTAAATCCATCTGGTCCAATGTGTCATTCAAAGCCACTGTTTCCTATGCAAATCAAAACTACAATGAGATAGCACCTCATACCTGTCAGAATGGCTAAAATCAACAATACAAGATACAACAGCTGTTGGCAAGGATATGGAAATAAGGAAGCTTCTTGCACTGTTAGTGGGAAGGCACAATGTACAGTCACTGTAGGAAACAGTATGGAGGTTCCTTAAAAAGTTAAAAATACAACTTATGATCTAGCAATCATACTACTAGGTGTTTACCCAAAGAATACAAGAACACTATTTCAAAGGGATACATACACAGTATGTTTATAGTAGTATTTACAACTACCAAGGTATGGAAGCAGCCCAAGTGCCCATTACTGATGAATGGATAAAGAAGATATACAATAGGATATTATTCACCAATAAAAAGAATGAAATCTTGCCATTTGCAACAACAACTTCATTGCATTGATTTTGTTGGGGGATCTGTTTCCTTCCCCATATTAGGGAAGTTCCCACAGTTATTATTTCTTCAAATACATTTTCTGTCCTCTTTTCTCATTCTACTTCTGGGAAACCTATAATGTGAAGGTTACTATGCTTGATGGAGTCACTGAGTTCTCTAAGTCTATTCTCATTTTGCATAACCCTTTTTTCTCTCAAAAGGTGAGCTGAGCTTGATGACTCTCCATTACTGTCTCCTAGGTATTAATTCATTCTTCTGCTTCCTCTAGCTGCTATTTATTAAGTATATTAATTTTATTTGTTGTGTTCTCACTGATGTTATCCACTCTCTTCTCAAGTACAGAGAGTATCTTTTTGATCATTACCCTAAATTCTCTAATCAAGTATATTACTTCTCTCATATTCACTTAGGTCTCTTGGTGTGATTCTGTCCTGTTCTTTCATTTGGGGCATATTCTTTTGTCTCTTTTTTTCTTAACTCTGTCTATTCCCATGTGTTAGGAAAGTCAGCTATGTCTCTTGTTCTTGAAAGTAATAGGAGAGGCACACACTTTTAACAAGATGTCACCTGTCTTCTCCCATAGGGGACACATAACCACTGCTGAGACTGGGCTGGCTGTGGTTGTTCTACAAAACATGGGCAGGGGGTGCAGTTTTAACAAGGTGCCTATGACCTCTGCAGGAGCTTGGGAAAGGCAATGTTGGCCAGGTTTGCTGTGGTCTTCTAGGGGAGAAGCTTGTGAGGCCAGGACTGAGTCAGGAACAGCTGGAGAGGATGGGGCACAGTGTAAGCAATTTAGGTAGTGAATGTCTGTGAATCACTGGTGCCTGCAGGTGACTGTGATTATGCTGGAGAGCCAGGGAGGGAAATGGTGCCTGCCAGCTCACTTGTTCCTAGAGAAGTCCCTCAGGTACCTGTGAGACTATTAACTACCTCTCTTTCTACTGTGCTCCAGATTTTTTTTCAAACTATGCTTCTAAGCTGTATCTCCTCAGTCTTTGTTGTACCAGCTCTTAAAAGGCAAGGACTCAGTTTCCTCATACCCTCTAAGCTCTGAGCCAAGCCCACTGATTTTTAGAGTGCCAGGCTTTACATCCTGCCAGCTGTAAGAACTCATGAAATTTGGTCCTTCTACTTTTCAAAGCCAAATGCTATCGGAATTTGTCTTCTCTGTGCAGGCTTCCCAGTATGATGATTTGTTTCTCACCCTTCTCAACATTTGAGGTTCTTGCCCCACTCGTTGGCCACACCTAGAGGGTTTTGCTCTCCACCACATCTCTACCTTTTCTAATGTCTTCAGTGTGGTCTCTTCTCTGCATTTAGTTGTGCAGTTTGTTGTATCAGTCATGGGGTCATTTTTTAGGTTACTTACATTGATGTGAATGTTATCTAGTTGCATTGATGAGACAAACTGAGTTTAGCATCCTCCTAATTTCACCATCTTCCCTATAATCCTCATGTAAAAATAATTTCAACTTTGATATTCCAAACGGAAAGTATTCAGTCATTTTAATGTTTTGAGATAATTATATAAGACATGTTTACTACAAAGTAAATGCCTATTATACAAATAAAGATTTAATAAGAATTGCTTTTTGTTCTATATGCTCAATGGTAAAATTATTTCCGTCAAGGGAAATGAAATTCAGCCTGGCATTTTATTCATTTGGATTCTCTTCTTTGTTTTGTTTTCAATTATTTTTACAATTTGAGTATAGTGACAGATGGTAGCTGCAATTATGGTGAACACAACAGTTACTGAATCACTATGTTGTACACCTGAAACTAATTAATATTGTGTGTCAAATTACTCTGAATTTAGGATAGCAACAACCATAGCAGAAATTCTGATGGCTCATGAGGTAAGACATATGTGAAATAATGACCCCTCTAGAGTTAGGATGACCAATAATTAATAACATTTATAGGTAATAAATGCAATATTACAACAAAAATATACCACTGACTCAGCTTGGTCACTAATTCCTCAATGTATGGTAGAATAGTTAAATAATTGTTTTTTAAAACAGAAAAACTCTTCTTTAGAAATTTTCCAATATTCTCATCACTGTGAATAATCAAAAAGTATAATGTCTATGACATTTCTATTCACATATTTTAAATACCTCAAAATTCACTATAAACATAATTATGGAAATAAATGTATATGGAATCCTACAAATGTTACCTATGGTTATATAGTTATAAGACAAAGTATAAGTGAGATGTTTTAGTCTGATCCATTTATTTTTAAAATTTGAGTTTCTTATATTATTTGCCCAAATCTCAACAAATTAAATCCACATATTTTAAGATGTTTAAATTGTATATATCAAAGGTAACTTTTTTTTTTCTTTCTTGGAAGTGTGGGCGAAATGGGATGGGAAGATCCTGCTACCTCCTGAGTATTCATTTTATACACTCTAGTAAATAAAGGTTAAGAAGAGAAAAAAATTAACTTTATAAAAGAATTAATGCTAAGTCTAACAAATAGTAAACTATATAAATAAAGTAAATTTATTGAATCATTAAATTGAAGCTATTCTGTATGTCTAAAAACAATGTCCAGAACTGACATCAACATTATGGCAGTGTAAGAAATTCCTTCATTTAATTCCTTCTTTTGAACAATGAATTAGATATACATCCAAGAAGTGAAGCTCTTTTGTGAGAAGTGTAGTATCTAGAATATATATCCGGAGACCAAGAAGGAATCTTACTCACCTGTGCATCCAGTAATAAGCAAACAGACTTTGGTCTGGGCTTTGAAAACAGCAAAGCCAGCAGGCCTGGCCCAATTCCTCTCATTGAGGTTATGAAAGAACTTGGAGAGCATGGACCTGGACAAATACCCACAGATGAGTCAGCCATCCCAAGGAGAGATTCCAGCATGTCACTGGAGCAAAAAACAAGTTTGGTTGCAGTGGAGACAGTAAGAGGAATTTACACTAGGTACTCCACTCCCCCCAACACAACAAAGGACTGAATTTTCCATCAGCAGTAACTGCTCTAGCAGAAAAACTGGAGAGAGGTGAGAAAATGCATAGCTACCCTAGTTGTGTGGGATATTGCTTGAAATGCCCATTTCTGTCCAGTAGCTGTAACTGGAGAGGAAGACTGGGGAAGAGGCAGATAAGAATATCCATCACTCTACAGTTGACTCCTTGTGCACATTCCTGAGAGGAGCCCTGAGAGCAGTTCTGGTAAATGGAGTGCTATCAGAGAAGCAAATCAGGGGCTGTGGGCAAGGAAGAAATAACAAATGTGAACTATATAGCACCACCTTCTGTTAAACCCCAAAAGCAGAGAAAACCCTAAATATAAAAGTACCAATGAATAGTGTACCCCACATGAAGGCAACTCGTATAGATTTAAGGAGGTATCAGCTACCTCAAATGTGAAGTATGGGAAGGTTATGATATGTGCATATTATAAAAATCACAAACCACCAAAATTTACACATCAAGGAACTGGAAAAAGAAAAACTAAGCCAAAGTTAGAAGGGAAAAAAAAAGAAAAACCATGAGTGGTTTTTTTTTGGGGGGGGGGAGAATAGTTACAAAAATGACAAACCTTTGGCTAGACTCAAGGGAAGAAGAGAAATTAAAACTTATGATAGAAAAACAGAGTAAGAGACTACTATAAACAACAACATGCCAAAAAACTGGACAGCCCATAAGAAATGAATAAATTCCTGAAAACATAAAACCCACTAAGACTGAAACAGGCAAACTAGAAAATTTAAATAGACTAATGAGTAAGGAGATTGTATCAGTAATCAAAAACCTACAAGACATAAAACCCCAGGACCAGATGACCTCACAGACAAGTTCAACCACACTTTTGAAGAAGAATTAATGCACCTCTTTCCCAAATAGGAGGGAATATCTCCAAACTCATTTTATAAGGCAAGAATTACCTATCTGGCTGATACCACAGCCAGATTAGGACACTTCTAGAAAACTAGAGAGCAAAAATATTAATGAAAATTCAAGATTCTCAGCAAAATAAATGAACCAAATTTGGCAACCCATTAAAAAGATTATATACCATGCCCACGTGAGATTTATCTTGGGGATGCAATGATGGTTCAAACATAGGCAAATCAAAAAATGTGATACATTCATAGAATAAAAGACAAAAATCACATTATCTCAAGATGCAGAAAAAGCATTTGACAAAATACAACATCCTTTTATGATAAAGTCTCCTCCCATTGGGTGTAGAAGGAATAACATAAAGTCCTTAATGGACAAACCCCTCAATTAACATCCTACTCAATGGTGAAAGGTAGATTTTTCACTAAGTTCAAGAACAAGACAAGGTTGCCCACTCTATTCTTACTCAACATATTGTTGGAAGCCCTAGTCAGAGCCATTAGGCAAGGCAAAAAAAAAAAAAAAAATGTATACAAATGAGAAAAGAAGATATAAAACTATCATCACTTGCAGATGATACAACCTTATATACAGAAAATCTTGAAGACTCAAAGAGCTGTTGAACTAATCAACAAATTCAGTAAAGCTACAAGAAATAAAACAAATCAGTTGTTTCCATATACTAACAATGAAACATGACAATAAATAAAACTATCCATTCTCAATAGCATAAAACATCTATACAATGAAAACAAGACTTTGGAAAAAAAAAGACTTTGATGAAAAAACTGAAGATGTAAACATGTAAAGATACCCATGTGCACAGATCAGAAGAATTAACATTATTACTATCCATGTTACCCAAAGCCATCTATAGATTCAATGCAATTCATATCAAAATTCCAATGGCATTTTTACAGAACTAGTAAGCAATATTAAAACTTGTATAGAACCACAAGATTACTCCCAATAAAGTAATCTTGAGAAAGAAGAATAAAGCTATAGACGTTGCATGTCTTTATTTGAAACTATACTACAAAGCTACAGTAATTAAAATAGTATGGTACTGGGGACACCTGGGTGGCTTAGTTGGTTAAGCAACTGACTCTTGCTTTCAGCTCAGGTAATGACCTCAGGGTTGTCATACTGAACCCCACATCAGGCTCCATGCTGGGCATGAAGGCTGCTTAAGATTTTCACTCTCTCTCTCTCTCCCTGCCCACTTGTGCACATGTGCATTCTCTCTCTCTCTCAAAAAAAAAAAAAGTATGGTACTGGCATTAAAACAGATACATACACAAATAAAACAAAATTGAGAATCCAGAACTAAACTCTTCCCTATAGAGTTAAATAATAATTAACAAGGGAGTCAAGAACATTCAATAGGAAAATGATAGGCTCCCCAACAAATAGTCTGGGAAAACTGGATACTCACATGCAGAAAAATCAGATTGAACCCCTACATTACTCCACTCACAAAAATTAACTTGAAACAGATTAAAGACTTAAACATAAGACCTGATTTCCTAGAAAAAGACACAGGGAAGAAGTTTTTGACATTGCTCTATGTAATGATTTTTTTGGGATATGACACAAAGCATAAGCAACAATACCAAAAATGTGGGACCACAGCAAATTAGAAAACTTCTGCACAGAAAAAAAACAAATAAAAAGACAAAGTATGAATGACAGAAAATATTTGCAAAACACATTCGATAATGGATTAATATCCAAAACATATAAGGAAATAACACAACTCAAACCAATCCAATTACAAAATGGCAGAACTAAATAGATGTTTTTCCAAAGAAGTCTTCCAAATGGCCAACAGGTATGTGAAAAGATATTCAATGTCACCATTAGGGAAATGGGAATCAAAACCACAATGAGATATCAACTCACAGCTGTAAAAATGGTTATCAATAAGAAAAGAAATAAGGGGCACCTGGGTTGCTCAGTGGGTTAGGCCTCTGCCTTCAGCTCAGGTCATGGTCCCGGGGTACTGGGATTGAGCCCTGCATCGGGCTCTCTGCTCCGTGGGGAGCCTGCTCCATCCCCCCCCCCCCGTTCCTGCCTCTGTGCCTACTTGTGATCTCTGTAAAGAAAAAAAAATTTTTAAAAAAAAAAAAAAAAAAGAAAAAGTGTTGGCGAGGATGTGGAATATAAATTGGTGTAGCCATAATGGAGAACAGTATGGAGGTTCCTCAAAAAATTAAAACTACCAAGTGATCCAGCAACCACTTCTGAGTATACAGCCAAAGGAAATAAAATAGGATGTTGAAGAGATATATGCATTTCCATGTTTACTGAAGGATTATGGAAACAATGTAAGTGTCTCTTAATGGATGAGTGGATAAAGAAGTTGATATATTTATATGTATTTATATCACAACTTCCTTACCCACTCATATATACACAAAAGGGAATATTTAGCCATGTAAAAGATATATATATATGTATAAATGTATACATATATAAATATCGATATACACACAATACGTATATAATGTATACATACATACAGGGGAATATTTAGCCATGTAAAAGGAGATCATGCCATTCCAATTAAATAGATGGACCTTAAAGATATTATGCTAAGTGGTATGTCAGAAAAAGACAAATACTCTAGGATACCCCTTATCTGTATGGAGTCTACAAAAACCAAACTTAAAAACATATTGTAGGGGCACCTGGATGGCTCAGTGGTTAAGCCTCTGCCTTCGGCTCAGGTCATGATCTCAGGGTCCTGGGATCGAGTCCCGCATGGGGCTCTCTGTTCAGCAGGGAGCCTGCTTCCTCCTCTCTCTTTGCCTGCCTCTCTGCCTACTTGTGATCTCTCTCTCTGTGTCAAATAAATAAACAAAATCTTTAAAAAACAAACAAAAAAAATATTGTATGATGGTGATTATCAGCAGTATGGGGGGGTGAAGAGATCAGGGATATGTTAAGGGTACAAACTTAGAACAAGCAGATAAATAAGTCCTTGAGATCTAAAGCATAGCTTAGTTATTAGAATGTCATATTGAAACTTCAAAGTTGCTGAGACTAGATCTTAATTATTGCCACCAACACAAAAAAAATTATCTGACATGATAGAAGTGTTAACTAACACTACAGTGGTAATCATACTGCAATATATAAATAACACGTAGTATACCTTAAACAATGTTATGTCAATTATATCTCATAAATTTTTTAAAAAATGCCCACATTCAGTGTACAATTATTCAAAACCATTAAGGAAGGTGATACATCTGAAATGATTAAAAACTTCTCCTTAGTAACCTTTTAATCAATAAACCTTGGGGGTAAAAATACAGATTCAAGGCATAGAGAATTAAAAGGAAACAGCATTCTTAACACATTAGACCAGATTGTCTCAACAGACATACACGGAATATTCTCTCAAACAACAGACTACACATTCTTCTCAAGTACACATGAAACATTCTCCAGGGCAGTTCATTTTAGGTCACAAAACAAGTTTAATAAATTTAAGAGGACTGAAATCCTATCAAGCATCTTTTCTGAATACAATGGTACAAACTAGAAATCAAGTATGAGAAAAGTAGAAAATTCACAAATCATGGAGCTGAAACAACCAATACTACTAAACAACCAATGGGTCAAAGAAAAAATTACAAAAGAAAATACCTTGAGACATAAGTAAATAGAAAAACAACCTATCAAAACTTAAGGAATGCAGCAAAAGCAGGTTTTTAAAAAATATTTATTTCTTTCTTCTAGGTAAGAAAAAGAAAAGCATCCAAATTAGAAAAAAGTAAAGCTTCCATTATTCACTGATGACATATTATATATAAACTCTATTATAGTAGGGTTTTTTTGGATGGAATCTTTAAACAAATTCAGTAAAGTTGCAGCATACAAAATCAGTATACAAAAATCTGTGATTCTGTACATTAATAAATTATCAGAAAATTAACACAATTCCACTTATAGTTGCATCAAAAAGAATGAACTACTTAGGAGTAAATTTAACCAAGGAGGTGAAAGACCTGTACTCTGAAAATTTTAAGACACTGATGAAAGAAATTAAAGCCAACACTAATAAAAAGCTATTTTATACCCACGGATTGGAAAAAATTTTCCATACTGCCAAAAGCAATCTACAGATTCAATACAATAACATTTTTATAGAAATGGAACATATAACCCTAAAGTTTGTGTGGTACAACAAAAAGACCCTGAATAGGCAAAGCAATCTTGAGAAAGAAGAACAAAGCTGGAGACATCACACTCCCTGATTTCAAACTATGTTACAGTGATAATAAAAACAAAATACTATTGGCATAAAAGCAGATGCATAGATTAATGGAACAGAATTGAGAACCTAGAAATAAATCCATGCATATATGGTTCATTATTTTATGAAAAAAATGCCAAGAATATGCAATGGAGAAAGACTTTCTCTTTAATAAATGGTGATGGAAAAATTGGACATTATCTTTCACCATGGACAAAAATGAACTCAAAATGAATTAAAGACTTGAATGTAAGATCTGAAATGATAAAATTCGTAGAACAAATGACAGGCCATAATCTCCTTAGAGATTATCATCTTGATGATGATTTTTAAATCTGTCACCAAAAACAAAAGCTAAAAATGGAAAAATAAACAAATATGACTAAATAAAACTAAAGAGCTTCGGCACAGCAAAGGAAACTGGCCACAAAAATAAATGTCAACCTACTGAATTAGAGAAAATATTTGCAAGTCATATATCTGATGAGGGTAAATACCAAAAACATATAAAGAAATCCTATAACTCAACACCCTAAAAAACAAATAAGCAGAGGATCTAAATTGACATTTTTCTAAAGAAGACCTGCAGATGGCCAAGAGACACATGAAAAGATTCTCAACATTAATCATCAGGGAAATGCAAATCAAAAACACAAAGAGATATCATGTTACATGTGTTAGGATGGCTACTATCTTAAAGACTAGAAGTAACAAGTTTTGGTAAGGATGTGGAGAAAAGGGCCCCATGTACACTGCTTGTGGTAAGACAAATTGGTGAAGCCACTGTGGAAAACAGTATGGGGGTCCTCAAGAAATTAAGAATAGAATTACCACATGACCCAGCAATTTCACTTCTGGGTATCTATCCAAAGCAAATAAACATTAACTCAAAAGTATATGCACCCACATGTTCATTGCTGCATTATTTATGATTATCAAAATATGGAAACAATCTTAAGTGTCCTCTGATGGGTAAATGGATAAAGAAAACATAACATACAATTTATTTAGATAACAAATCTTGCCATTTATAATAATATGGATGGTCCCTGAAGGTTTTACACTAAGTGAAATAAGTTGTGCCAAGAAAAATAAATACTGTATGATCTTACTTATACGTGGAGTCTTAAAAAGAAAATCAAACTAAGCTCAAAGATACAGAGAATAAACTAGTGGCTATCAAAGTGGGGGGTTGGTTGAAGAACCAATCAGAGATGAAGAACTCAACTGAATTAAATGCACTGGGTAGAATACATAGACTAGAAAAAGAACAAATCAGTGACAATGGGGGACAGAGTAATGGAAAGAAATCAAGCTGAACAGGAGAGAGAAAAAATAATAGAAAATGAAAATGATTAGGGGAACTGAGCAACACCATCAAGTGTAATATTCACATTACAGGTTTACCTGAAATAGAGTTAAAAGGGGGTAGAAAATGTATTTGAAGAAGTAATAGCTGAAAACATCCTGAATCTGGGGAAGGAAACAGAAATCCAAATCCAGGAGACACAGCCCTCAATAAAATCAATCCCAGGAGGTCCACACCAAGCCACATAGTAATTAAAATGGCGAAAGGTAATGATAAAGAGAGAATTCCAAAAGCAGCAATAAAAAGTTACATTCAAGGAAAAACCCATAAGGCCATCAGCTTATTTTTCAACAGAAACATTGCTGGCCAGAAAGAAGTGTCATGATATACTCAAAGAATTGAAAGGGGGGGGTGGGAATACTCTATCAAGAAAGACTACCAATGAGAATAGAAGGAAAAAGAGCATTTTTCAGGACAAAAAAGAATTCATGAATACCAAACCAGTCCTACAAGAAATGTTAAGGGGGACTCTGAGTGGCAAGGAAAGATCATAAGTAGGAGTAAGGAAAATAGAAAGCATGAAAGCAGTAAAATTAAGCATATCCAAAAAATCAGTCAAGGCATTCACAAAATAAAAACATATAAAGTATGATAACATATATCTAAAATGTTTGGAGGGGAGAGAAGTATAAATTTAGTGCTCTCAGAATGGGCTCAAACTTAAGTGACGAATACAGACTGCTATATGCATAAGATGTTATTTATAAACCTAATAGTAATGACAAATCAAAAACCAGTAATAGATAAAAAAAACTAAAAGAGAAAGGAATCCAATCATATCACTAAAGCAGCCAGCAAACATGAGAGAAGAGTGCAAGAAAAGAAAGGAATGGAGAACTATAAAAACAAACAATACAACCAAACCAACAAACAAAAGCAAAAACAACCATGAAACAAGTAATAAAACAGCAATATATATGTATCAATAATAACTTAGAATGTAAATGTACTAAATTCTCCGATCAAAAGACATAGGATCATATAATGGATTAAAAATATAAAATTATATGCTGCCTACAAGAGACTCATTTCAGACCTAAAGACATATGCAATTAAAAGTGAAGGCATGGACATAAAATCAGAAGGTATGGGCAACACAGAGTCACTGACGACTCTGTAGTCAGAACACTTTTTAGTGCTCTGTATTTAGAAACCAAAGATAGGGGAAGAACTTTAAATAATAATAAGAAAACAGAAATAAGTATATGGAGAGAGGAGGGGGCAAGATGGCAGAGGAGTAGGAGGCCCTATTTCAACCAGTCCTCTGAATTGAGCTAGATATCTACCAAAGGGCTCTGAACACCCATGAAATCAGCCTGAGATGTAAGATTATACACTTCTAGATCTCTAAGGAGGCAGAGGATCATCAGTGGAGAGGTACAAAGGAGTTGGGAATGTGTGGACTGATAACAAGATAAACAGAAGGGGGAAGAAGCCACCAGAAGTGAGCCATATGTTAAGTAATCCTCAATTTGAAAGTGTCCTGTGCTTGGGGACCAGCATTAGCTTGGGAGACTGGGGGCTGCAAGATGGGAAGGGATTGATAACAGCATTCAAACAGCACAGGGAGTTAAGGGAAAATTGCTGGGACCAGGTGGCTGCAGGCACAGACCTAAGCCCATAGTCCCAGGATGGCTGTAGTCAGTGCCTGCCCATACCTGAGCAGCCTGGAGCGGGCTCTAGTCAGTAGTCCCTGGGGTTAGAAGCTACTGTGGACACCAAAGCCACCTCTGCTGCCTCCATCATCACTGGGGCTGAGCACACCTGGTGTGGGCATGGGCATGGGCCCCAGACAGTGGTCCTGGGAATGGCAGCCCCTGGGGCAGGGCTCGCCCACACCAGTATTGCTCGAAGTTTTGGTAGCATGGAGGAACAGAGACAAGCGGGGGCCTCAGGTGACAATTGAGACTGTGGGTGGGGGTGCATACCACCTGTGGGAGGTTGCAGTATTCAGCGGAGTTTGCAGGGAGGAGTCTGAGTGTACTGGCCCACCCAAAGGAGAATAGTCTGAGGATTCTCTCTGAGGAGGAGGTCTGGGTGCAGACAGATTCTTTCTTTGCTCTGACCCTCTGACCCTCTGAAAAGCCGCAAAAAGCCACCAAAGAACAAAAACCTCCAGAGAATAAAAGCCTGAAAAACCAGCATCCACGGAGCCCAGCCCCTTGTTAGCAGGCAGGGCAACTCCGCCCAAGCAGGACTAACTGAAAAACAATGCTGCAGGTCCTTCCCACAGAAGACAAGCCAAAAGAACAAGAGGACAACAACCACGGGGTCCCCTTAAAACTGTAAACCCCAACATCAGGGGAAAACAGTATATTAACATCCCAGTATTTCCCCATAGCCTTTATATTCTTAGATACAACTTATCTCTCTCTCTCTCTCTTTCTTTTAAAATTCGTTCTCATGGGGCGCCTGGGTGGCTCAGTGGGTTAAAGCCTCTGCTTTCAGCTCAGGTCATGATCTCAGGGCTGGGATCGAGCCCCACGTTGAGCTCTCTGCTCAGCAGGGAGCCTGCTGCCTTCCTCCTCTCTCTCTGCCTGCCTCTCTGCCTACTTGTGATCTCTGTCAAATAAATAAAATCTTTAAAAAATAAAAAAAAATTCGTTCTAATGATTCTTGTTCCTTTTTTATTTTTTTTTACCTACTTACCATTTCAACTAGATGTTTAATACAACATATTTGATAGTAACTTTTTAACTTGAACTTTTTTCATACATATATTTTTTTTTATTTTTCTTTTTATATATATGTATAGATATAAGTTTCAAGTAGTCCTTTTTCCCTATTCAATACTACCTCTACATATTTACTCATTTTAATTTCCCTGTATCTCTGGAAAGTTGAGTCCTTTTCCACAGTTAGCAAGATAATACCCATGAAGAACTGAAATATACTTACAGCTAGAGTAAATGAGGCGGAAGATTGAATTAGTGATCTAGAAAATGAACTGATAGAAAAGAAGGATCAGGAGAAGGCATGGAACAAACAGCTTAGAAGTCACGAAAACAGAATTAGAGAAAATAAATGATGCCATAAAACATTCCAATGTCAGAATTATTGGGTTCCCTGAGGGGGTGGAGAGAGAGAGAGAGGGCTACAAGATATAGTTGAGCAAATCCTAGATGAGAATTTCCCTAACCTGGGGAATGGAACAAGTGTTCACGTCCTAGTGACAGAACACCCCCAAAGATTGAGGGTAGAAAAACCTCCAGACATGTAATTGTGCACAAATCTTAAATTCAGAGAAAATATCTTAAGGGCAGCTAGGGGGAAGAGATTCCTTATATACACAGGGAGGAACATCAGAATAATATCAGACCTGTCCACAGAAACCTGGCAAGCCAGAAAGGGCTTGCAAGACATATTCAGGGCACTAAATGAGAAGAACATGCAGCCAAGAAAACTTTATCTGGCAAGGCTGACATTTAGAATGGATGGAGAGATAAAGAGCTCTCAAGACTGGAAAAGACTAAAAGATTATGTGACTACCAAGCCGGCAATACAAGAAATATTAAGGGGGCATTCTATAAAGGAAGATAGATCCCAAGAGTGATATAGAACAGGAATTTACAGAAACAATCTATAGAAACAAGGACTTCACAGGCAACATGATGACAATAAAAACATATCATTCAATAATCACTCTTAACATGAACGGCCTAAATGCTCCCACTCAATGGCAGAGGCTTGCAGATTGGATAAAAAGACAGGACCCATCCATATGCTGTCTAAAAGACATGCATTTTGAACCAAAAGATACACTCTGACTGAAAGTGAAGGGATGGAGAACCATCTTTCATGCCAACGGGCCTCAAAAGAAAGCTGGGGTAGCGATTCTCCTATCAGACAAATTAGATTTTAAGCTAAAGACTGCAGTCAGAGATACAGAAGAACACTACATCATTCTTAAAGGGTGTATCACAAGAAGATCTAACAATTGTAAATATTTATGCTCCCAACATGGGAGCAGCCAATTACATAAGACAATTTATATAAGAAATAAACATTGATAAGAATATGTTAATTGTAGGGGATCTTGACATGCCACTTTCAGCAATAGAAAGATCATCTAAGCAGAAAATCAACAAAGAAACAAGAGTTTTGAATGATACATGGGGCCAGATGGACCTCATGTATAGAACATTCCACCCTAAAACAACAAAATACTCATTCTTCTCGAGTGCACATGGAACTTCCTCCAGAATAGACCACATACTAGTTCACAAATAAATTCTCTACCAATACCAAAAGATTGAGATTATTCCCTGCATATTCTCAGACCACAATGCTTTGAAATTAGAACTCAACCACAAGAAAAAGTTTGGAAGGAGTTGAAACATTGGGAAGCTAAAGACAATCCTGTTCAAGAATGTTTGGATCAACCAGGAAATAAAAGAAAAACTTAAACAATTCATGGGAACCAATGAGAATGAAGACACAGAGGTCTAAAACCTATGGGACACAGCAAAGGCGGTCTTAAGGGGGAAATACATAGCCATCCAAGCCTCCCTCAAAAAAACTGAAAAGTCCAGAATACACCAGCTCTCTTTACACTTTAAAGAACTGGAGAATCAACAACAAATTAAGCCAACCCCAAGCACAATCAGAGATACTGAGTTAGAAACCAGAGATGTAGTAGAACACATCAACAAAACTAGAAGCTGGTTCTTAGAAAGAATTAATAAGATTGATAAACCACTGGCCAGACTAATCCAAAAGAAAAGAAAAAGAACCCAAATTAACAAAACTATGATGAAAGGGGAGAGATCACGACTAACACCAAGGAAATAGAAACAATCATCAGAGATTATTATCAACAGCTATATGCCAAAAAGTTAAGCAAACTAGAAGAAATGGATGCATCTCTGGAAAACTATAAACTTCCCAGACTGAAACAGTAAGAAATTGACAACCTGAATAGGCCAATATCTAGTAACGAGATGGAAGCAGTGATCAAAAACTTCCCAAAAAACAAGAGTCCAGGACTTGATAGATGCCCTAGGAAATTCTACCAGACATTCAAAGAAGAAATACTACCTATTCTCCTAAAGTTATTTCAAAAAATAGAAACAGAAGGAAAACTTCCAGACTTTTTCTATGAAGCCAGCATTACCTTGATCTCCAAACCAGGCAAAGACCCCATCAAAAAGGAGAATTTGGAATAAATATGGATGTCAAGATTCTCAACACGATCCTAGCTAATAGGATCCAACAATACATTAAAAAGATTAACCACCATGACCAGGTGGGATTTATCCCTGGGATGCAAGGCTGGTTCAACATTCACAAATCAATCAATGTGATAGAATAAATCAATAAGGGAAGAGAGAATAACCACATGGTCCTCTCAATTGATGCAGAAAAAGCATTTGACAAAATACAGCATCTCTTCCTGATTAAAACTCTTCAGAGTATAGGGATAGAGGGAACATTCCTCAACTTCATAAAATCTACCCATGAAAAATAAAGAGTGAATATCATTCTCACTGAAAAAGCTGAGAGCTTTCCCATGGAGATCAGGAACATGACAAGGATGCCCACTCTTGCTGCTATTGTTCAACATAGTACTAGAAGTCCTAGCAACAGCAATCAGACAACAAAAAGGAATAAAATGTATTCAAATTGGCAAAGAAGAAGTCAAACTCTTTCTCTTCGCAGATGACATGGTACTTTATGTGGAAAACTCAAAAGATTCCACCCCCAAATTACCAGAACTCATACAGCAATTCAATAATGTGACAGGATACAAAATCAATGCACAGAAATCAGTTGCTTTCTTATACACCAACAATGAAACTGTAGAAAGGAAAATGAGAGAATCAATTCCATTTATAGTAGCACCCCAAACCATGGGATACCTTGGAATAAACCTAACCGAAGTAAAAGAGGAACTACAGAACACTCATGAAAGAAATTGAAGAAGACACAAAAAGATTGAAAAACATTCCATGCTCATGCATCAGAAGAATAAACATTGTTAAAATGTCTATGCTACCCAGAGCAATCTATACTTTCAACACCATCCCGATCAAAATACCATTGCATTTTTCAAAGTGCTAAACAAACAATCCCAAAATTTGTATGGAACCAGAGAGGACCCCAAATCGCCAAGGAAATGTTGAAAAAGAAAAACAAAGCTGGGGCATCACATTGCCTGATATCAAGCTTTATTACAAAGTTGTTAATACTAAGACAGCATGATACTGGCACAAAAACAGACACAAATACCAATCGAACAGAGAGGAGAGCCCAGAGATGGACCCTCAGCTCTATGGTCAAATAATCTTCAACAAAGCAGGAAAAAACATCCAGTGGAAAAAAGACAGTCTCTTCAATAAATGGTGCTGGGAAAATTGGACAGCTATATACAGCTATATACAGAAGAACGAAACTCAACCATTCTCTTACACCATACACAAAGATAAACCCAAAATGGATGAAAGACCTCAATGTGAGACAGAAATACATCAAAACTCTAGAGGAGAACAGAGGCAGTTACCTCTTCGACATCGGCCACAACAACTTCTTTCAAGACACGTCTCCAAAGGCAAGGGAAACAAAAGTGAAAATGAACTTTTGGGGCTTTATCAAGATAAAAAGCTTCTGCACAGCAAAGGAAACGGTCAACAAAACAAAGAGGCAAGCCACAGAATGGGAGAAAATATTTGCAAATGACACTACAGACAAAGACTGATATCCAGGATGTATATGGAACTTCTCAAACTCAACACCCAAAAAACAGATAATCAAGTCAAAAAACAGGCAGAAGGCGTAAACAGACATGTCTCCAATGAAAATAAATGAATGGCTAGCAGACACATGAAAAAATGTTTACCATCACTAGCCATCAGGGAAATTAAAATCAAAAGCACATTGAGATACTACCAGAATGGCAAAAATTAACAAGGCAGGGAACAACAAATGTTGGAGAGGATGTAGAGAAAGGGAAACCCTCTTACACTGTTGGTGGGAATATAAGGTGGTGCAGCCACTTTGGAAAACAGTGTGGAGATTCTTCAGGAGATTAAAAATAGAGCTACTCTATGACCCAACAATTATCTACCAGATATTTACCCCAAAGATACAGATGTAGTGAAAAGAAGGGTCATGTGTACCCCGATGTTCATAGCAGGAATGTGCACAATAACCAAACTGTGGAAAAAGCCAAGTTGCCCTTCAACAGACAAATGGATAAAGAAGATGTGGTCCATATATAATGGAATATTATGCAGCCATCAGAAAAGATGAATACCCAACTTCTGCATCAACATGGATGGGACTGGAGGAGATTATGCCAAGTGAAATAAGTCAAGCAGAGACAGTCAACTATCATATGGTTTCACTTACTTATGGAACATAAGGAATAACATGAAGGACATTAGGAGAAGGTAAGGAAAAATGAAAGGGGGGAATCAGAGTGGGAGATGAACATGAGACACTGTGGGCTCCAAGAGACAGACTGAGGGTTTTAGAGGGGAGGGAGGTGGAGGGATGGGTGAGCCTGGTGGTGGGTCTTAAGGAGGGCATGTATTGCATGGAGCACTGGGTGTTATATGTAAACAATGAATCTTGGAACACTATATCAAAAATTAATGATATAAGGTGAGTAACATAACACAATAAAAATTTTCAAAAAAGTGAAGGGGTGGAAAACCATTTATCATGCAAATAAAAGTGAAAAGAAAGCTAGGGTAAGAAAACTCATATCAGAGAAAATAGAAACAAAGACTATAAAAAGAGACAAAGAAGGACATTATATAATCATAAAGGGAATATCTAGGAAGATACAATTGTAAATATTTATGTACCAAATGTAGGAGCATCCAAATATATAAAGCAACTAATAACAAACATAAAGAAAGTGATCAATAGTAACACAAAAATAGTAGGGGTCTTTAACACCCTCCTTACATCAATGGTTAGATCACCCAAAAAGAAAATCAACAAGGCAAGAGTGACTTTAAGTGACACACTGGACCAAATGGATCTGACAAATATAAATAAAACATTCCATCCTAGAACAGCACATACAGAACATTTTCCAGAATAGATCACATTTTAGGCTACAAAACTAGTCTCAACAAATTCAGAAGGACCAAAGTTATATCATGTATGTTTTCTAACCACAATGCCATGAAACTAGAAATCAACTACAAGAAAAAATCTGGAAAGAACACAAATACATGGAGGTTAAATAATATGCTACAATGAATCAATCAACTAAGAAATCAAGAAGAAATTCAAAAGTACAACAAGACAATGAAAGTGAACACACAGCAATTTAAAATCATTGAGATGCAGCAAAATTTGTTCCGGGGGGAGGTTTATAGCAACATGAAGCAAGAAACATCACAAACAAAAATCTAAACTTACACCTAAAGGAGCTAGAAAAAGAAGAACAAAACACGTACCACTAGAAGAAAATAATAAATTATAGAACAGAAATAAACAAAATAGAAACTGAAAAAAATAATAGGATAAATTAATGAAAACAGGAGCTGGTTCTTTGAAAAGATCAACAAAACTAATAAACTTTAGGCAGATTCATCAAAAGAAGGACTCAAAATCAGAAGTGAAACAGGAGAAATAACTGACACCACAGAATACAAAGAATAGTAAGAAGATATTATGAAAAATTACATACCAACAAATTTGACAACCTAGAAAGAATGAATAAATTCTTAAACTCAATTTTAATTTAAATTCTTAAACTCAAAACACACCAATTACCAACAATGAAATTTAATCAATAATCAAAAGACTTCCAATAAACCAAAGTCTAAGACTATACAGCTTCATAAGTGAATTCTGCCAAACATTTAAAGAAGAGTTAATACCTATTCTTCTCAAACTATTTCAAAAAATTTAAGAGAAAGGAAACCCTCCAAGCTAGCATTATTCTGACACCAAAACCAGATAAAGAAACTACAAGCCAATATTTCTGATGAACACAGATGTAAAACTCCTCCACAAAATATTAGCAAAATGAATTCAACAATACATTAAAAAAATCATTCACAATCAGGTGGGATTTATTGCAGGGTTGTGAGATTGGTTCAGTATTCACAAATCAATTGTGATATATCACATCAAGAAGAGTAAGGATAAAAACCATATGATCATTTTAATAGGTGTGGAAAGCATTTGACAAAGTACAATGCCCATTTATGATAAAAGCGCTTAAAAAAGTAGGCTAAGGGGAGCATACCTCAACATAATAAAGGCCATATATGAAAAACCCACAGCTAACATTATACTCTACGGTGAAAAACTGAGAGGTTTCCCCCCCCCCAAGGTCAGGAACAAAACAAGGGTGTCCACTTTCACTACTTTTATTCAACATAGTAATGGGTGTTCTGGCTGCAGAAACCAAATAAGGAAAATAATAACATCCAATTTAGTAAGGAAGGAACTGTCACTATTTGCAGATGATCTGACACTGTATACAGGAAACCCTAGACATCAAAAAACTGCTAGAAGTGACAAATGAATTCAGTAAGGTCACAGGATACAAAATCAATATATAGGAATTTGTTGCATTTCTAGACACTAATAATGAAGTAGCTTAATAACAAATTAGGAAAACAGTCCCAGTTACAATTGCACCAAAAAAGTGAAATACTTAGGAATAAACTCAACCAAGGAGGTGAAAGACCTGTACTTTGAAATCTTTTAAAACACTGATGAAAGAAATTGAAAACGACACAAACAAATGGAAAGATATTCCATGCTCATAAATTGGGAGAAAAATATTGTTAGATTGTCCATACTACTCAAAGCAATCTACAGTTTTAATTCAATCCTTATCAAAATACCAATAGCATTTTTCACAGACTAGAACAACTATTCCTAGAATTTGTATGGAACCACAAAAGGGCATGAATAGTCAAAGCAATCTTGAAAAGAACAAAACTGGAGGTATCACAATACTAGTTATCAAGATATACTACAAAGCCATAGTAATCAAAACAGTATGGTACTGGCACAAAAAAAGACAAAAAATCAATGGGACAGATTGAGAGCCCAGACAAACCCATGATTATATGGTCAGTTAATCTTTGACAAAAGAGGCAAGAATATACCATGGGAAAATTCTCTTTAACAAAAGGTGTTAGAGGAACGCCTGGGTGGCTCAGTTGGTTAACAAAAGGTGTTGGGAAAAATGGACCACCTTGCTACAACATATAAAAAAACTCAAAATAGATTAAACACATCAATGTGAAAACTGAACTATAAAAATCCTAGAAGAGAGCATAGGCAGCAATTTCTCTGACATTAGCCATAGAAATGTTTTTCTAGATAGGTCTCCTGAGGCAGGGGAAACAAAAGTAAAAATAAACTCTTGGGAATACATCAAAACAAAAAACTTCCATACAGTGAAGGAAATACTCAACAAAACTAAAAGACAACCTACTGAACGGGAGAAGATATTTGCAACATCTTTTTTACATATCCAATAAAGGGTTAGTATCCAAAATACATGAAGAACTTATACAACTCAACAACAACAAAAAATCTAAAAAATGAGCTGAAGACATGAAGAGATATTCCTCCAAAGAAAACGGATGGCCAACAGACACATGAAAAGATGCTCAACATCACTCATCATCAGGAAAATCAAAATCTAAATTAAAATGAGAGATCACTTCACACCTGTCAGAACAGCTAAAATAAAAACACAAGCAATGAGTATTAGTGAGGATGTAGAGAAAAAGGAATCCTCTTGCACTGTTAGTGGGAAGGCAAACTGGTATGGCCACTGTGGAAAACAGTATGGAGGTTCCTCAAAAAGTTAAAAATAGAATTGCCCTCTGATCCAGTAATCTCACTACTGAGAAATTACTAAAAAAAATATAAAAACACTAATTGAAAGGATACATGTACCCCTGTGTTTACTGCCACATTATTTACAACAGCCAAAATATGGAAACATCCCAAGTGTCCAGCAATAGATGAATCCATAAAGAAGTGGTATATCTATACAATGGAATATACCCAGCCATAGAAAAGAATGAAATCTTGGCATTTGCAATTTTAAGGATGGGTCCAGAGGGTATAATGCTAACTGAAATAAGTCTGTGAAATACAATACCATATGATTTCACTCATATGTGAACTTAACAAAACAAAGAAAAGAGACACATAAACAAAAATACTCTCAAATATAGAGAACTAATGGTTACCAGAGGGATGGTGGGTAGAAGGGTGGGTGAAATAGGTGGAGGGCTTTAAGAGTACACTTGTGATGAGCACAGAGTATAGCATTATTGACTCACTATACTGTACACCTGAAACTAGTATAATACTCTATGTCATACCAGAATTAAAATAAATGTTTACTCTTACAATATTGCCCCAAGGAACAGTGGAGTAAGTTATATTTCCAGAAATAGGAACCAGAAAAAAAACTTCTAAATTTAGTGTAAAAATTACTTTTGGCTACATTTAGAGTACAACAGTCCTTCATTATCCCTTTCCAGGGTTTCAGTTACTTCCAGTCAACTTCATCTGGAAGTAGATGATCCTCCTTTTGAAGTGTTATCTGAAGGTCAACAGCAACTGCTGTTGTGACCATGCCTATATCACTCACTTCACTTCATGTCATCGCATAGGCATTTTATCATCTCACAACATCACAAGAAAGATAGTATTGTACGGTGAGATATCTTGAGATATCGAGAAAGAGCGACCACATTTATTCATGTAACATTTATTACAGTATATTGGATAACTGTTCTATTTTATTATTGTTAGCTTCTTACTATGCCTAATTTATAAATGACTAAATTTATAAATTAAACTTTATCATCAGTATGTAATATAGGAGAAAACATAGTGTATGTATGGTTCAGTACTCCCCACAGTTTCAGCCATCTATTGGGGGTCTTGGAAATATTCCCTGTGGATAAGTGGGGGGACTATTGTACTCAAGAAGATTATCCCCTTATGAGTTTAATCACCAAGAGATAATTTATTTTTCCCTGAGACCACTGAGATATTGGCCAGAACGTTAGCCACCACACATGAATCATTCGTTAGTTCTGAATTTGCCTGAGTGGACCAAATAGCAACCCAGGAGGCAGTTTGCACCCTGTGGACTCGCTTCCACTAGTTCCAGCAGTGGGATGTGGATGGAAGAAGGACTCTCAGAAAAAGCATCTGTGTGTTAGTCAAGGGCCAACGTCATTTAAAAATGACTGGGTGCCGTGAAACCACAAAAGGAAATATTAGCACTGTTACTATAATCATATTTGGCATTTGAAAAGTGTTAACACGAAAGAGAAAAAAAATAAGGCAACTCTGGCCTTCCTACCCTCTTGGAGTGATTCAGGCAGACAGACCCAAGATCTCTAGTGAGGCCGGGGAGCAGCCTGGTGCCTATTTCAGGAAGGTGCATCAGTACCTGAACCCAGGAAAGAGGAATGTAGAAAATGGCTAATTCAATTTTCATACAGAAAGTGATATTTCTGACTTCCTAGAAAAGTAGAACATTCTGAACTCCCCAAAGAGCTCCTTCCTGAGCAGCAGTGGGCTGGTGAGGCCAGTCAAATTTAACTTGTTTGTTCAGACAGATTCCCAGAGGACATGCCAAAGTTCAAAGGAGGTTGTATGAGGAAAACAAGCCCAGCCAACCATTAAGAACTCATCCCACCTGGAGAGCCCCCAAAGTGGATCCTAGCAGCCTCAAAAACAAAGGTCCCAGAATACTAATGGAGTCATCTTTTCATTCCTTCCCGTCAGTGAGTAGGCACAAACACAAAAAATACAAAAGAAAAAGAGGATCTTAATAGTCAGGAAAGATCCATTTTACTGTAGAGAAGGGCTGTTAGGAAGCTGCTGCCAGAAAGCCTGATCAATACAGAGCTGTAAAACCAGTTACTTGTGCTTGGCAGTCCATGGAAAACAGCAAGCTACTCACTTCTTTTATTCAGAGCCCTTTCTCTGAGGCTCCCTGACTGAACAAAAACCTGCTGAAAGATTTGGGGGCTCAATCAGATAAACTTAAAGATGCTTCAGTTTACTTTGTAGGTATCTTTTATCATTTTCCTTTCAATTTTCCAGCAACTGATTAATATAATTTCCAGTCATTAAAATTTACCAATAAGCATCTCCATGAAACTCTATGTATCTCAAGACACAGATGTATAAGTCATTCAGTCTCACCCCAATTCTAGGTTATCATCATGGTACATGTGGGAAAACCTGGAAAAACAGAATGAATTCAGTGGCAAAACTGTGGTCACATTTCGATATTTTCAGTTTGAGCTTGCTTTCTCTAAACGTCACATAATTTGAACTTCTATCACAATGAAACTCTTGCAGAATTTGTTTTGTTTTGGGGTGTCTAGGTGACTCCGTCAGTTAAGTGCCTGCCTTGGGCTCAGGTCATGATCTCTCAAATAAATAAAGAAAATCTTTTAAAATTTTGTCTTGTTTCTAATTTTAAAGTCATGCCAGCTTCTGCCAAAGAGGTTTTCAATGCCTCTGTTGCAAATTATTAGCTTTTCTCAGAATCCTAAAAGACTGCAAGTTATTTAAAAGCTGGGCAGTTTGAATTAAAAGCACTGTTATTTAAAAATCACCATTTAAGTTTCCAGAAGGTTATTCGCTGACCACACTTATTTTATGGAGGAGTGAGAAATACATATATAATTAAATGCATGGAGCTTGATGGAATAAATGTAGAAAAAGTTTTCTGCAATATTAAAACCCTCCAAAAGCCAATATAATAGTGTAAGGTGAGAAGAGTAGTGTCTGGAATCAACGCTGTCCAACAGAAATTTCTGTGGTGATGGAAATGTTCTTCTGTGCTAGTGAATTCTGTGCTAGCCACACACCACTTTGGCAAATAAGACCTTGAAATGTGTCCCAGTGTGACTGAGAAATTGAATTGTAAATTTTACTTAATTCCAATTTCAATAGCCACATGTGCTTAGTGGCTTTTGTACTGGATAGTACAGATGTTGAGAAACTTATGCTTAAAATCAAAATAAGGATACAAATGAGTAGGGTTTAAAGTAGGGAAATATGCCGGGACACCTTGGGTGGCTCAGTTGGTTAAAGTAGGGAAATATGCTAATTAAGATAGGTCATCAAAGGGATTCATTCACATGGAAGAAATGGGCTTTCTAAGAATAGTTACAGGTTGGACACCATGATGGCACAAAGAATTCTCTACTTTGTGCCATAAAATGTGCTTTGAAAACTCACTCAGGTTTATTGGAACTCTACCGAGATATAATAACTACATAATCCCAATTATGCTGACTTCAATTCTATCACATGGTCATCTTTTTTCACATATATTATCATCATGTAGATCTTTTCATTGTGTAAATGACATAGAAATTAACCATAGGGGATTGCTCAACTTCTGTGTATCACTTTTGGGCTCTACTTTGTAAAATCATTATTCTCACAATTTTATGTAATAGATCATATGTATTTTTCACACAACAGAAACACCCAGCTGCTCTTCTGGAGCAGGATGATGCTAAATCCCTCCCCCATGCCTCTGCACTACTTTACACGTGGCTGGTGAACCAGAACAAGTTACTAAGAGGATAAGGTAAAGGTAAAAAGAGCACCTTGCCAGGTACCTAACTATGTAAACATTTCTCTCTTGAATCAGGAAACTTAAAGCTGAACACATTTTAAAATGGAGTTTGTGAATTTCAAAACATTTGTCTGAAATGTTTGATATGAAACACTTCTCCTCTTCTAGTACTGTGCTCTTCAGAGTATTAAGAGAAAAGGGGAATAAACTTTAAGAAGACATCCCCAACTGATGATTACTATGCTCAATTGGAATTAATTAAGTTCTCTAAACAGGTACAATATTTTACCGAAACAATTTCTTTCTGAGACATTTATTTATCCACTTAATATTCATTAAGCATGAATATAAGTTGGTTATTTATTAACCCTGGTGTTATGATAGTAAAAAAAAAAAAAAAAAGGCACCTTGCCTGTCCTCAAACTGAGCACAGTCCAGTATAGTGAAGTCCATGTACCAGGTTAAATAAGAGGTATCCCTAGGGTATCAGGACAGAGAAAACTTAATGAGGGAGGCATGGAGAAAATTATCATAGAGAACGTAATAGCTGATATAAGTCAAGTGCTGGGGAGGGCATTCCTGCATGAGAGGCAGGCAATAGGAGGGGTCAAGATGAAGAATTCGTTGTTATATAATTGAATGTGAATTTTCTTGGGGTGTCTAGATCAAGCTATTTGGTAGGCCACTGGATATAAAATCTGAAGCTTGGGGTAAAGCCTGGGTGAGATATGCCATTTTTGGCGTATTTTGGGCTCACCACTGAGCAGTGTGCAGAACAAGAGGATTAAAGGGACAATGGTGGAATACTCTAGGAAAACCCCAGTATGGAGGGCATGAGTAGAGAAAGAAAGCCCAGGAATGCAGAAAGAGAAGAATTATCTGGAGGTGCAAAGTGCAAGGGGAGTGTATTATCATGGAAGCCAAGAGAGTGGATGTTTCAAGAGTCTAATAATCAACAGATATGAATATACTCAAGAAGTGTGGTATGGTAAAGGGCAAAAATCATCTGTAGTTTGACAATAAGTGGACTCATGGATAAACTTGTCCTGACCAGTTTCAGCAAAATAATGGGAGAGAAGCCAGCTATACTGGATTGAAGAGTGAAGGGTAGATGAGAAGTGAAGACAGTGCATGAATAGAAGCACTCCTCTGAAAATTTCAGGGGACAAGTGATGCTTCAGAATGTTGATGCTGAGGGCAGCACTATCCATACACAAAGCCTATCACATCACTATCAATGAGCTCTAGAATGGTAGTGAAACTTACGGCCAAGCTTTCTTAGACTCATAATTATAGGTTCTGATCCAAAGCATCTTTATGGCCAACAACCCTGAATATGAGTGAGGAGCAAAGAAGATAATAGATGTAAAGATTCGGGCAAACTAGAAATTGCCGTACAAATGTTAGTTATTATGGTCATTATTACTACAATTTGGTCTTGTTAAATTTCGATCTGTAAATCAGCCCAGTTTATATCAGAGTTGAAAAACAAATTGAAAAGTCTGCCCAATGGAGTTTGTGGAGAGGAAACATCAGTAGTTAACTTATGCATTATGCATATAATTTAGACTCAAGAGATCCAATGGATAACTGCAGCAAACCACAATTGCCCTCTTTAGACAGCTCAGTGTGAACTTCCTGATAGAAAGAAAGCATTCCAAAGTCCTGTGTAATTGGATGTGATAATAACGGGAGGACTGGCTGCTTGCTTGCTTCTCATTTCAGTTTGATAATTTGAATAAATTCTTTATACAAATTGTAACTGCTGTCATTTTGATAACACTCCAACTTGAGAATTTGGATTGTTGGGTGCAGACCCTTGCCAGTGCTAAACAAATGGAGGTTGGCTAACAAAGGATCTGAAGGGCACCCTTTCCTTGCTATCAAATTTCCAACAGCGGCAAGCTTTTCCTACTGCTACTGTTTTCAAAATTAAGCAAAGTGTAAAGCTCCTTAGATTCTTCCTTTTTCACCCACAGAATCTTCAAATTGTTTAGTCTTTCTTCTTCTGATTCCTTTGCTTTATTTAAAATCAATCCTTACCCCTGCCATCCAATATATGTAAGTAATTCTCTCTCTGCACCTTTTTCTCTTTTGGCACCAAATGTCCTATTTTTTAAAACATTTATTATTCATTAACCCAATATGGTTGAGCACTTCTATTTATACAGGAGATATAATAGTGTGCAAGACAGAGTTTCTGCTTTCAAGGAGTAAGTATCTATTTAGGGAAAATATCTGAAAACATATCTCATGATTCAATGGGGCAAGTGTTAGAATAGACACATAAGCAGGAGAATGATTACTCTTCTAAAGGGTGGAAGGGTGGCGAAGTACAGTAAGGTTTCCCTGAGGATGTATTATTCAATCAAAATCTTAAAGGATTCTGATATTTAGACAAGAAGAGGAAGAATATTTTATCTCATTTTGATCTGTAAATTCCTTGAAGTCAGTGATTCTGCCTTACTCAACTTTGTTTCTCTCAAAGTGACTGCTAGGGACTGAATGTTTGCCTTCCTCTCAAAATTCATATATTGAAATCTAATCTCCAGCGTGATTGTATGTGGAGGTAGGACCCTTGGAAGGTGGTTAGTTGTCAGGGTGGAACCCTTGGGAATGGGAGGAGTGCCTTTATCAGGGAGGCCACATTCCTTCCCCTGTGGGGACCCAGTGAAAATGTGGCCAGGAAGTAAGTTCTCACCAGATACCAAATCTGCCAGCTCCATGATCTTGGACTCCATAGCCTCCAGAACGCTGAGTAATAAAGGTTTGCTGTTTAAGCTCCCCACTATATGGTATTTTTGTTATAACAGCCCAAATAAATTATGAAAGAAATTAAGAAAGTGATTTGAAAAAGAGAACCCAAACTCCTGTCTTTGGACTCTTTTTAAGTCCAAATGCCATTAAGATATCCCTTCTCATTCTGCCCTCGCGTTCTTTTTGGAACATAGCACAATCTACAGGGTTCATGTTCTTACTAGGTTAGTGTAAAAGGTTTTACAAACATTGTATCTCCTTCAATCTTTGCTTTCCTATTTAGGCAGCTAATTCACATCATGATTCCCATTTAATGATTTAAATTCTTATTGTCTTCATCTGCTTTACAAGTTCAGATGTGTAACTAATTCACCTTGCTCTCTTGAAAGTTGCTGCTCTGTTCTGCACTTTTCAGAAGATCTCTACAAACCCTAAAATCAAGAATTCTCAAACTGAGAGTAACTGGAGTTGTCAGCCATCAGAGATAATGGCATCTCATATAATGCTAAATCTTCTGCTATGTCCTTTTTAGCTCTCAAGATTTATGTATATGTATACAGTTTCTTTCCCCACAACTCCAAATCTGTTACAGGAAATGACTATTTTGAGGTCTTCAAAGTGAATAAATAAGCTAAAGATAATGCCACTTTTAAAAGTCAGAATGTTTGGGGTTTCTAGAATTTATGAAGAAAGTCCCCAAATAAAGGAAATCATGGGCCTGATCCAATCAAGCTGCCTTTCTGTGATTAAAACAAGCAAAGACCAGACACTATCAAAATAGAAGTAGCCATTACCAGTATTACAGGTAGGATGTGTTTTTGAGAAAAAAATGTTATTTAGAGCTCCTTCACAACCTGAAATTAACCATTTGCATTGCTACCATTACTATAACCAAAGTTATTTTTCAGACATGAGGTAGAGAAATTCTCTTTGGTTTAAGCCTGAAGCTGTTATTTGCCAAGACTTGTCTTTTGCTTCTTCTTCCTCCTTTTTTTTTCCCCCTTTAACGCCATTACACACATCTCAAAGCCAATGCTCAAAGAAAGCCACCCATTTTAAATGTGTTGCATGTCATACTGGTTATTCTGCTACTATTGTTTCTTTGCTTCAGTACACAGGCTGAATTGTTTGAAGTTGTTCTTTACTGTGTCCTTAAGAAATCTCTGTATCAACATACAAAAACCAAAAGACATATTAATCCAATAACCAGAAAGTCAGCCTGTGTGACCTTGAGCAAGTCACCTTACTTTCCTGGTCTGTTTCTTTAGTCATAGCCTTTTAAAAATAAAGAGGTTGCTATCAAATTATTTTCTCAAGTCCCTTTAGGCCTATCATCCTATGATAGGTTTATTGGGGGATAACTTCCAGACAAGTAAACCTCATGACAGTACCAGAGTACCTTCATTAAATTGCCAATTTATAAAACCTGCTTTCTAGCCATGTATATGGTTGCATACTTAGACCTTATACCAGATTTCCTATGTGGCTTCTGAGTAGAAATGAGCAATAAAATTGAAGAATGGATACCAATGTATAGTGATTACATATGTATGTGAATGTGTGTAGGGGTATGTAGTGTGTGTGTGTCCAAGCACTGCGGCACACGTTTCAAAGGACAATCTCACAATGCTATGAAAATCATGACTATATTTTATCTAGACTTGGAAATGAAGATTTAAAAGATGAGCAATAAATGAGGGACATGGGGGTGAAAAGGGCACATTAAAAAAAAAGTTCCAGTGGGTTTAGCCATAGAAGTGTTTTAGATAATAAAGTGATGCAATCAGATTTTTTTCTTAAAAATTATTTTAATGAAGCAAGATGGGATCAGGAAGGAGACAAACCATAAGAGACTCTTACTCTCACAAAACAAACTGAGGATTTCTTGGGGGGGGGGTTGTTGTGGAGAGGATGGTTGGGTTATGGACATTGGGGAGGGTCTGTGATATGGTGAGTGCTGTGAAGTGTGTAAGCCTGATGATTCATAAACCTGTACCCCTGGGGCAAATGATACATTATATGTTAATAAGAATAATTAATAAAAAATTATTTTGGTTCCTATGTGGAGAATGGGCTGAAGGGCAAGAAAAATTTTGGTGCCCTGGTCATTAATAATTCATAACAAAATTTTTCCTTTAAATTTAAATTTCCTAAAATTTCTTAAATGGTTGGCAGTTGCCCAAAGTTCTCTCCTCAAAAAAACTCAAAATATTCTCACTTGTGTCTTTAATCTTGTCCGTCTTTGTATATATTATCTTTCCTCCCACCAGTAACTGTCTGCATTTTTCATGAGAACACAGTGCTGCTTCCAATTTGTTCAATAAGTCAAAAGAGCAAAGTGGAGCATAAAACATGAATAGCCCATGGTATCCTGAGCTCAGAAGAGTCCTCTGCTTTGTATAATGCTCTGTTAACACCATCTTGATATTCTTACCATTTAAATAAGAAGCCCTACATTTTCACTTAGCATTGGGTTCCCAAATTACACAGTCATTTATGGAGCAAAGATTAATTATTTTCATTGTATTTGAGTAGAGGTGAGCAATATTCAATTTGCCCTATACTCTTTCATATGTCACTTCCTTGTCTAAGTTTTGCCCACTTCTCTTCATTTTTAGTAACACCATGATATCACAGAAACAACTAGTACTAGGCAAAATAGATATAGGAAGTTACTAGACATAAATATATTTTATAATAATTAGTCAATTCATCAATAAGATATAACAATATAAACAGTAAATATGACTACTGACAAAGTCCCAAAAGAAATGAACCAAAACTATTAGAAACAAAGGCAAAGTAAACAACTGAATAATAGTAGTTGGAGTTGAAAGCAATAACCTGCTTTCAATAATGGATATAATAACTAGACAGATGATCAACAAGAACACAGAAAATGTGGACAACACTATAAACCAACTAGACCTAATACAGATTTACAAATACCCAACCATCAACTGCAGAATACACATCCTTCTTAGGAACACATGGGACATTATCTATGATAGATCACAATCTGGGTCATAAAAGAATCTCCAATTAATTTGAAAAGATTGAAGTATATAAAATGTTTTCCAATCACAATGAAATAAAATTAGAAATTAAGTAAATTTGGGAAATTCACAAATATGAGTAGAAATTCACAAATATTCACAATTAAACATAGTACTAAATAATCTGTGGGTCAAAAAGAAGTGAGAAATTAGAAAACACACTTTAAGGTGAATGAAAACAAAAAACAATATACCAAAACCTATATGATGCAGATAAAACAATGCTTAGGGAATTTATAGCTGCAAATAACTACATATGAAGAAAAATAGGCTTCAAACAATTGTCTTAATTTTCAGCTTAAGACTGGAAAATAAGGACCAACTGAACTTAATGTAAGCAAGATGAAGGGAATAATAAATGTGGGAGTAAAAAATTAATGAAATAGAGAATAGAAAAATATAGGAAATAAAAGAAGCCAAAGGCTTTTCTTTGAAAAGATGAAGCAACATGACAAGTCTTTAGTGAGAGTCACCAAAAACAGGGAGAACCATAACTAGAATCAGAAACTACAAATAAAAGGTATCCAAATTGGCAAAGAAAAAGTCAAACTCTCTCTCTTTGTGATAACTTGATACTTTATGTGGAAAACCCCAAAGACTCCACCCCCAAATTACTAGAACTCATACAGGAATTCAGTAATGTGACAGGATATAAAATCAATGCACAGAAATCAGTTGCTTTATTATACACTAACAATGAAACTGGAGAAAGGGAAATTAGAGAATCAACTCCATTTATAATAGCACCCAAAACCATAAGATACCTTGGAATAAACCTAACCAAAGAGGTAAAGGATCCATACTCGAGGAACTATAGAACACTCATGAAAGAAACTGAAGACACAAAAAGATGAAAAAAATATTCCATGCTTATGGATCAGAAGAATAAACATAGTTAAAATGTCTATGCTGCCCAAAACAATATATACTTTCTATGCCATCTCAATCAAAATATCATCAGCATTTTTCATAGTGCTGGAACAAACAATCCCAAAATTTGTATGGAACCAGAGAAGACCTGAATTGCTAAGGAAATGTTGAAAAAGTAAAACAAAGCTGGGGGCATCACGTTGTATTACAAAGTTGTGATCACCAAAACAGCATGGTACTGGCATAAAAACAGACACATAGACTAATGGAACAGAGGAGAAAGCCCAGAGATGGACCCTCAGCTCTATGGTCAAATAATTTTCAAAAAAGCAGGAAAAAAATATCCAGTGGAAAAAAGAGTCTCTTCAATAAATGGTGCTGGGAAAATTGGATAGCTATATAGAGAAGAATGAAACTTGACCATTCTCTTACACTATATACAAAAATAAACTCAAAATGGATGAGAGACCTCAATGTGAAACAGAAATCCATCAAAATCTTAGAGGATAACATAGGTGGTAACCTCTTTGACACTGGCCACAGCAACTTCTTTCAAGACATGTCTCCAAAGGCAAGAGAAACCAAAGTGAAAATGAACTTTTAGGACTTTGTCAAGATAAAAAGTTTCTGCACAGCAAAGGAAATGGTCAACAAAACAAAGAGGCAACCCATGGGATGGGAGAAGATATTTGTAAATGACACTACAGAAAAAGGGCTGATATCCAAGATCTATAAAGAACTTCTCAAACTCAACACTCCAAAAATATAATCAAGTCAAAAAACAGACAGAAGACAGGAACAGACACTTATCCAATAAGGATGTACAAATGGCTAACAGATACATGAAAAAGTGTTCATCATCATTAGCCATCAGGGAAATTCAAATCAAAACTACACTGAGATACCACCTTACACTGGTTAGAATGGCCAAAATTGACAAAGCAAGAAAAAAATTAATGTTGGAGAGGATGTTGGTGGGAATACAAAGTGGAGCAGCCACTTTGGAAAACAGTGTGGAGATTCCTCAAAAATTAAAAATAGAGCTACCCTATGGCCTAGCAATTTCACCACTGGGTATTTACCCCAAAGATACAGAGAAAAGAAGGTCCATATGTACCCTAATGTTCATAGCAGCAATGTTCACAATAGCCAAAATGTGGAAAGAGCCAAGATGCCCTTCAACAGATGAATGGATAAAGAAGATGTGGTCCATAAATACAATGGAATATTACTCAGCCATCAGAAAGGATGAATACTCAACTTCTGCATCAACATGGATGGGACCGGAAGAGATTATGCTGAATGAAATTCAAACAGAGAAAGTCAACTATCATATGGTTTCACTTATTTGTTGAATATAAGGAATAACAGGGAGGACATTAGGAGAAGGTAAGGGAAAGTGAATTGGAGGAAATCAGAGGGGGAGATGAACCACGAGAGACTGTGGACATTGTGGGTGGGGGGATGCATAAGCCTGGTGGTGAGTCTTAAGGAGGGCACGTATTGCAGGGAGCACTGCGTGTTAAACAGTGAATCATGGAACACCACATCAAAAACTAATGATGTACTGTATGGTGACTAATATAACAACAAAAATAAATAAACAAAAACAAAACAAAACAAAAATAGATAACAAACTGATGGTTACCAAAGGGGAGGTGGATGGAAGCATCAGTGAAAAAGATGAAGGGGATTCAGAATATGCTTTTTTTGATGAACACTGAGTAATACATAAAATTATTGAATCACTCTATTGAACATCTAAAAGTAATATGCCACTGTATGTTAAGGCAACTGGAATTAAAATTAAAAAAAAGAAATTACAGAGGAAGCATCATTACCAACCTTATGAAAACAGAAAGGATTATAAATGAATCCTATGAACTGTGTCAATAAATCAGATGATTAAGTTGAAATGGACACATTTCTGGATATATACAAACTACCTAAACTGACTCAAGAAGAAACTGACAATATAAGTAGACCTATAACAAGAGATTGGGTTAGTGATCAAAAATCCCTCAGAAAAACCCAGATACGAGTATCATCTTTCCTGAATTCTACCAAACATTAAAAGAATTAATAGCACTACTTTACAACTCCTCTAAACATAGAAAAATATAGAATACTATTTTAACGAAAACATTCTATCTATAATAGCATCACAAAAGGAAATAGCCATAAAAGAAGTACAAAGCTTGTACTGAAAATATGTCATAGTAAAGAAAAATGTTAAAAGATTGATAACAAATGAAATGACATCTCATATTCAGTCTATTATTTCCTCAAAATGTTAATCATGGAGTTACCATATGAATGAACCAGCAATTCCACTCCTAGGTATATACCCAAAAGAATCATAACATATATAACACAAACTTGGTAATAAATGTTTGTAGCATTATTCATAGTAACCCCAAAGTGAGAAAAATCCAAGTTCCCATCAATTGAATGGCTAAACAAAATATGGCATAGCCACAGAATGGAACATTATTTGACAATAAAAAAGAATGAAGTATTGAGTCATACTGTAATACAAAGGAACCTTTAAAAGAGCTTGCTAAATGAAAAATACCCAACATAAAACCATATATTATATGATTCACCCATTAAATAAAATGTCCAGAATAGGAGTGTCTCTGGAGAGAAACTGATTAATTCTTACCAGAGGCTATTGCATACTTCAGCACTTGTTCCCTTTGCACAGTTTGTTAGCTCAGTGGTTTACAGTGTGTCAGAAGGCCTGTGCTCAGATCATGGCTCCTACCTCTATCAAGGAGGGACCTTAGGAAAGTTACTCACTGTCTCTGACCCTCACAAAATAGGTTTCAATCACATTAGGAAAAAAAAGAAAGTAGTGCCTAAGTATTTTAAGTTGGGGCAAGTTCAATTTTATATAATTTTTCCATAAAATTGCAAACAGATCTCAGAGGACTGTGTAAAGAATAAATGGAAAGTACATGAAGCACCACAAGGACTCAGTAAAGTGATCAGTATTACTATTACTTGATGTTAAATAAGTTACTTTAATAAATAAACAAATGACTACTTACGTCTAAAAAACAGTTCCTGTCAATAAAATCTACAGTCAATACACTTTTCCCCTAAATGTTTTGATTTGGTGGTTGAGTTCTGAAGTACCTATCAGTTCTTATTCCCCATGTCAAATATTTAAAAAGAATTGTTAAGTTTACAGCTTTATTGGCTAAAGGAATGCTCAGTTTTTGTTTATGTTGTCCCTTTCTGGCATTGAACTTTCTCATTCCTGCTGATTTGCTGTCTAAATACAAATAACACTTGAAAACAACTGAGAAGGCTCATTAGCTTTGGAAAAACTGAATATACACTTGAAACTTTGTTTCTTCTCAAAATAAGAGACTTTCTTTTTTTTCTCCCTTCTACTTGAGGAA